>CM021105.1:144360629-144423706 GCA_007115665.2 Sequoiadendron giganteum
TGTATTTCTTTTTTTAATGCAATTTCAGATTTCATTATATATATGCAGAAGATAGTAGATAGTATAGAAATGCAAGTTTTTATTATCTTTGATGGATAGCATTGTTAGGGGGATTTTCCTTGATTTTGAATAAGTTTGTTGAGTTACTCTTATATTTGTATATATATATCAGTTAAGGGGAGTAAGTATGTATGCTTGAATAGTGCAATCTTTTCCATTGATGTCAAAGAGGGAGAGTAGTTGAGGAAATAGTTGGTTAGAGAATATTTGAAGAAGAGTTTTGGGCATGTTTTCATCAATGACAAAAGGGGAGATTGTTGGAAGTTTTCTTGTCATTGATGAGAATGTTGGAAACATAAGCATGAGCATATATGGTGTTTTCATTGATGTCAACATTGATGTACAAATATTTCATGAGCATGATTGAATGTAGTGTTGTCAATAATGTCAATGTAGTATAGAGGTGCAAGATTTTTTATCCAGAGTAGAATAAATGTGTTGATATTTGGTTGTCACAAAGTTCAGTTTTTAGTGTATAGGGAACTCATTTTGGGGTCTGCATTGCTCCGCAATGAAGAACCAGGTTATGTGGTTCTAAGGAATTTTTGGTATATGTTGGAGGATCTTAAATCCAAATTTTCATGTCTTAATGTTCTCTGGTGTAAAATTTATGATTGACAAAGTATCAAGTTTTCTAGTGATTGAGTTTCTATGGCAATGTACATAATTGGAATGCTCTACATTCCACCATGGAAGAATATTTGGTTATGGTTATTTTTGGGAGTAGTTATAGGTGTTTGAAGCATGAGTGGTTCATGTGGGAAGTGTTTTGGTGGTTCACACATTGTGTTGTGGATGAACAGATGGTTCATGTCACTAGCCTTTTTTCAATTCGGTGTTGACCTAAAGAGTTTGAGGTAGTGAAAAGTTAAAGTATGAATTGAGAAAACTTAAGGGAGTAATTATAGGTCCCTATCAACCTATTTTGATGTGTTACAAGTTTTGAGGTGTATGTGATTGGATCTTGAGCCAATAGGTTGATGTATTACATGTTTCATATAATTATGCCAACCTAATTGATGTTGTAGGTGTTTGCGAATGTAATGCATATAAATTTAAGTTCATTTTGGTGTTGTATGTATGATGTGTGATGTTTTGTGTGATGTGAAAAGTGGTGATGTGAATTCCCAAGCAGAGCATGCAAATGTGATGTGAATAAGAGTAGATTGGGTGTAAGTGTTGAGAAACATGGTGTGTTAAGCTAGTATATTGATATTCATTAGAATTGTTTCTAGCATATTGTAAATGCATTATATCAATTCAAATCTTGGTAGCGAGACACCCTTTCTCATTTCTCTCTTATTCTATGGGCGTGAGTCTTCCAAACAATGAGTCCACCTAGAAGTGAGCCTTTCTATAATATCTTGTAACCGGTTATAATATAGTGTGAGCTAATCCTCGCCATGGTATTTCCCTTCTTGGGTTTTCCATGTAAATTTGGTGTTTGTGTGTTGTGTGATGTGATCCATGTTTTAATTTCTTATTTTAATTTCTACATATTAGATGAAATTTTTTGAATACATGTTTAAGTGGCTTCAAAGAATACTGATTCACCCCCCTCTTAGTATTATAGGTGTTCAACAAAATTTGTGGAAAGAATATTTAGATACTTAAAGGAAACTCCGAATTATAGTTTGTGGTACAAAAAGGATCAAAATTTCTGTTAGTGCCTATACTGATGTTGATTGGGTAGATCATGTAGATGATCAGAGAAGTACAAGTGGAATCACAATCTTTCAAAGAGACATATTGGTATCATGGTTAAGTAAAAATCAAAACTCAATATCTTTATCCACATCAAAAGTTGAATACATTGTTACAACATCTTGTTACATTCATGTGCTTTGGATAAAGAAAACTTAAAAGGATGTGAAGGTTATTTATGATGAACCTATTCCTTTATTGTGTGATAATAATAGTGCAATCAATATTTCTAAGAATCAAATAATGCATTCAAGGACTAAACACATCTCTATCTGATGTCACTTTTTGAGAGAGAAAGTTGCAAAACATGAAGTTAGAATGGAGAGTATGTGCCTGCCAAGGACCAAATTGCAGACATTTTCACTAAGGCACTTTTAATGGATACTTTTGAGTATCTCCAACACAAGTTAGGGGTGATTGCCCCTCCTTGTTCTAACTAGATGCATAGATGGTGTGTCTATCCTGGGGAGAAATTAATGTCATATCATTTTCTCCTGGATTGATGTGTGCTACCACTTAGGGGGGGCTAGTAGTAAGGGAGATTTTTGATGTTGTGCAAAACTACTGTTGGTCAAAGGGGGAGAATGTGTTGCTGCTTCATTTGAATTTTTTTTTCCTTTTTTCCTAAAGTTGGAAAATTTCCTATTATTTTATGGCTCTTTCTCCTTGATGTCAAAGGGGGAGAGTGAGCATTGTGTGTTTCAATCAATGCCAAAGGGGGAGATTGTTGGTAGTGGTTGTCATTGATGTCAACACTTGAGGAGATTATTGTTTTTCAGTTGTTAATGGATGTCATTCCTTATCTAATGATTGCTAAAGTTCATGGTTGGATGTCATTCCTTAGCTAAAGAAGAGTTGCAAAAGTTCATGGTTGGATGTCATACCATGTTCCATGCCAAGAAAAAATGTATATTGCACTATTGTTGTTAGCAAAGTTATTTTTATAATGATGTATTTAGATGAGGATTAGAAGCATGACTAATGATGGAGAGATATTACTAAAGGTCTATAGTGTTTATTTCTCTCTCTCTTGATGCTCCTAATGAATTATGTGTTGATAAAAAAAAGATCTAGCCTCTGCAAGGTACTTAAGTGTTTCTGGTTCAGGAAGTTGCATTGAAGTCTATCTAGGAGAATTATCTTCATTACTTCACTGTTGAAGTTTTGGTCTTGAAGTTTGGGATTCAATGTTAGTGCTTTGTGGATATTGCACTCCTATATTGTTAGGTCACCTATGTTGCCAAGGAGATTTTTGTGAATTGCAAAAGGTTGGCAGTGTTGTTGGTTGTCCAGACTGGTCTGAGAAATGCTCTACATTTCTCTACATTGTTGTCTCTGCTCCTACGGCTTGGTGAATATTATCTCAATGTGTGTGTTGTGTCTCGGTTATAATTTCATGTGATGAAGTTGTCCACAAGCTAATATGTTAATGTTATATCTTTTAGTTATGATTTTTGTGCTTCTTGGATGGAGTATTTTGTTCCTGTTTGGATTGTGGTGGTTGCTAGTGACATGATAGTGTGAAATAAGGGTATAGAAGTGTTATTGGATGTTCATGGAACATCCCCATTTGATCCACATGATGTTGATTGTCTGCACTTTAGTGTTGCATTATGTCTTGAGTTGGCTTTCTGGGTTATTTATAGATATCTGGCTGATAGGGCTTGTTCCTTTGCTTGCATCATGTTTTTGGGGGTTTGCACCAACAATTGAAGGTGTGTTAAGTTATATTTGGGTCTTGACCTATTTTGATTAGAAATTCATTTAGAAAAATTCAATTAGAAATATGATTTTGAACGAACTGGTTATGTGCTTCAAAGTTTCAGCTACACATTTCCTTGATGCCGACTTAGGTTGATGTGCACCAACGTGTGAATTATTTTGGATCATATTGGAAGATGTAATAAGATTATTTCGGTCTTCTCTATCTTCAAGATAGGACCATATTATGTTTATGGTGGCTAACTTGTTGAATTCATTGATTATCTTCTTCCCGGTTGACTTAATTAAAGTTTTGAAGAGTTGTGGTGGATATAAATGCAAGATGATTTCAGATGCAACAAGATGGAGAACTGTACAAGTGTGAAAAAGCAAGTGTGTAGAATGTATTGAATATCCAAAAGAGTTAGTGGTACATTGTGAAGAGGAAAGATAAAATCAGATGCACTATAATGCCTCAGTCAATAGAGTGTTATGTTGACAAGTATTATAATCTTTATCTAAATATTTGTATCTTTCTCTCAGATGGTGAATCTCATCAAGACTTCTATATCGTTCTCCTAAAGTTGTGTTGGCTTCAATTTTACAAGTCCTATGTATCTTGCTCTAAGTCAGTGAGACTTCTTGAAAGTCTTTTTAGTAGTGAGCTGTTTATATTGTGAGTTAACTCCCACTGTGGTTTTTCCCTCATTGGGTTTTCCACATAAATTCGGTGTTCTCCGTGTGCATGTGTGTGTTATCAATTTCTTTCTCAATGTTGCTAATATGATTAGAATTATAAATACTATATCTCTCATTACTGAGTATTTCTAATCATACTAAGGGTTTAAACTATTATATTTGATTAAGGGTTTTAGTTGTGATAAGAGGGTTGTATTGTGTTGAAAGTTTCAAGGTCCAAAAGGGATTAAGTTTTTTGTGTAGACTGATTCACCCTCCCCTCTCAGTCTCTAGGTTTGTTCAACACACTAGTTCTTGGGTAGTATGATATAGTTTATAGACTTCTTTATCTATTGCCCTTGTGAAGGGTGGGGCCACTTCTAGTTGGAAGATGTGCAAAGGAGTTTCAATTTTTGTTAGAGTTTGATGTAGGGGCATTGTAGTTTGATGTGCAAATTTTCTGGTTTTATTTTGATTTTTTCTTTTCTTTTCTTTGCTCCTATGTTGTCCTATGAAAAATGGAAACACTTGTGCATATATTTTAGTGTTTAATTTTGAGTTTGATTGGAAGTTGGAAGGAGAAGCATTGATACTATTTTGGTTAGTAAAAAGGATATGTAGAATGAAGGAGATGATGATGGTTATGGTAAAGAAGGGTCAAACCAAGAAAGAGAAAAGAAATGACTTTTAGAAGAGGAAAAAGAGGCATCAATTTCAAAAGGGTAATTTGGATTGTGTAAGGAGGAACAACTAACAAGGGGTTCATCTAATTTTTACAAAGGATCCGCCCATTTTTTTGCTGTGACAGTTGTCATCCAAAGGAAGAAACGGTTAGGGAGAGAAGGTTGAGTAAGAAGAATTTTCTGTAAGAGTTCTATTTTGGGTGAGGAGTTTGGCTTGCATAAGAGAAGTCAAGAAAAAGGTTGTGTTGGAATTGATTGGGAATGTTATGTTTTGGAATTATTTTGTTTTCTACCTAGGAATAGTTTGGGTTGATTTGAGCAGGTAGAATTGGAATAGACTCCTCCCATATTCGAGTGCTTGAGATTTGTCTTGATCCTTCTTACAAATTCAACCATGGTGTTGTTATTTCTTTGGTCAAATGTGTTTGTCTGTAGATAAGGGTGATTTTTAATGTGAATGTGCCCTCCTCTATTTTCTTTTTTCATATTGCTTAGCTATGGATAATTGTAGTTTCGAAGGAATAAAGGAGTCCTTTGCAAAGTAATTACATGTTCAATACTAATGTATTTCATGTCGTGAGGCCACTTGTGCCTTTTTTTCTATTTCTTTGCAAAGGGTGAGAACTTGCCTTTCCAGGCTGCATGCTAGTTTGAGTAAATTACATTCATTTACAAATGTCCTTCTTCCTGTCTTTAGTCTCACAAAGGGTTTGTAATTCACCATTTTTCCATTATATTTTGGTATCAGATCCATGAGTGACTGAGAAGAGAAGCTGAACAAACATTCCACCAAGAAGAATGCTAAGAGGCGGTACTTGAGGTGGTGGTCAAAGAGGCTATGAAGAAGGGATTTTGGAAATGTTGCAAAAAAATTTGGCAAGGTTGGATGCCATGGAACTAGCACAATGAAGGGGAGCCATTGTTGATGATGTGAGCAAAGGTGCGGAAGAAGAACAAGCAAAAATTGAGGATGAAGATCAAGAAGAACTAGAAGGAGTGGAAGAAAGATTGATAAAAGCGGTGATGAATGTAGGAGCTAAACCAAAAATAGAGGTCCCCACATATTCTGGAAGCCTGAATGGGGAAGAGTTTATTGACTGGATCAATGATTTAGATAATTATTTTGAATATGAAGGAGTTGTAGAGGAAAGCAAGGTGAATTTTTCCTATACATAGCTAAAAGGCCACTTTGCAATGTGGCGGGATTACATGCAAGTTGACAGACACAAGAAAAAAAAGGAGAAGATCTCTTCTTGGGATCAAATGGTTTCCAAATTGAAGACAAAGTTCCTTCCAATAGACTACTAAACTAATTTTTTCAAAAGATTGCAAAATAGGAAGCATAAGGATATGCCAGACAAAGAATACATGGAAGAGTTCTACAAGTTGGTGATTCAGTCAGGCCATAGTGAAGAAGATATGGAAAAGGTAGCAAGATATTTGAATGGTTTGAAATATAGTTTGTAGGATGAGTTAAGTTTAATGTCACCAAGAACTCTAGAGGAAGCCTAAAATTTTTCCATTAAGGAAGAGGAGAAGCCGATGAGGAAGCGGAATCAACAAGGCCGAGGTAGAGGACGAGGTTATGGAGAATGAAGACAACAAAACTGTCAAGATGGAGAGGCAAGTAGTTCAAGAGGGAAAGTTAAGTAAAAAACAGGAGGTTATCAAGATAGAGGAGAAAGGTCATTTGGAAGCGATGGTTATCAAGAAAGAGGAAGAGGTTTTGCAGGGAAATATTTTAAGTGCAACCAATATGTTGGTCATAAGAGTTGGGGGTGTCCAAAGTATCCCGAAGGAGGTTAAACGAGGCCTGAGAGGAGAAATCAAGTGGTGCAAGCAAATTAGGAGAGTGTGAGATCATTTTCTCTAAGGAAGGAGGAACTGAAGACAAGAGAATCTTTGTTGTCCAAAAGAGTGTTGATGAAACCACCAAAGGAGAGTAATGAATCTGTACACAGGCTCTATTCAAAATGAAGTGCAAAGCTAAAGGTAAGTGCTACAAACTTATTATAGACAGTGGGAGTACTGATAATATTGTTGCTATGGAAATGGTGAAATAGGTCTTAAGAGAAATAAACATCCTACACCGTACAAGGTTTCTTGGTTACAAAAGGGTCATTAGTTGAATTTCAAGTAGGAAGTCATAAGGATAGTGTTGTGTCTGATATCATGCCTATAGATGTGTGTCATGTGCTAGTTGGTAGACCTTGGTAGTTTGATTGGAATGTCATACATGATGGGAGACATAACACCTACACTTTTGAGAAGGATGGTCTCAAACATACCTTGTTTCCTTTGCAAGAAGCAAAAGAGGATAGTCATAATAGCAATAGTAAGGTGATGTTGATAAGAAGAAAATAGTTTATGGATGGAAGGGTGTCAAAGGAATTTGTAGTAGTAACCAAGGAGGTGAACTTTCATTTTCCTCAATGTTCCATAGGTGGAAACAAGGCTGATTCACAGATAGGACAGCCAACAACATGTGTTGACACAAATGACTGTGAAGTTAGGGAAGCTATTGGTATTCAAAAGGGTGTAGAGATATAAGAGAGTTCAAAACAACAGTGCCATGATGAATACATTGGCACAAATCTACATGAACAAAGAATGGGGATAGCAAAAGACAATGTGGAAGATGACTTGGCTCTTCAAATTAAGGTTGTTGAGAAAGAGTGGATTGAACTAGCAGGAGGTGAGACAAATAGTACAGTCGTCAATGGTAAGGTAGTATTTCAATTTTCAAATCCCTTGGATATAGTTGAAGATGATTCTCATGAAAATGCAAGGATTGAAATGCAAAATGAATGGGAAAGGTGCAACAATGAGAGGCTATCTAGAGAGTGGGTGACATATGTTGAAGTTGACGAGATGGGGTGTGGAAGTAGCAATTTTAATTAGAGAACAATAAATCAAGTGAGTTCATTCTTTCATTAATGTGGAATGAAATGAATCCAACCAGAGGAAAGAGAATAATAAGAATAATGGGGAAGAGAAGTTCAATATATGGAAGAACTCTTCCGGCCATATGCTAGAAGAAAAGAAAGAAATGATGGTACATATTTTCATCTATCAGCATAAGGGGATATGTTGCAGGTGAATGGAGCTTGAAAGGGTAGTCCTACTACCCAACTCCCTTACACACAAACAACTCCCTTGAGGAGCCTAATGCAGGGGAATCGTAGTTTGATGTGCAAAAAATTTGGTTTCATTTTGATTTTCTATTTTCTTTTCTTTTCTCCCTTGTCAAGTGGCAACACTTGTGCATAGATTTTAGTGTTTCCTTTTGAGTTTGATTGGTAGTTGGAAGGACAAGCATCGATATTTTTTTGGTTGGTAAAAGGTTGCAGAGAGTGAAGGAGAGGATGACAGTTATTGGAAAGAAATGTTGAATCAAGAAAGAGAAAAGAAATGAATTTTAGAAGAGGAAAGAGAGGCATCAATTTTAGGAGGGTAACTTCAGCCTGTGTAAGGAGGAGGAACGATTGACAAGGAGTCGATCTGCTTTGTACAAAGGATCACCCCATTTTTTGGGTGTGGGAAGAAACGGTTAGGGAGAGAAGCCCGAGTAAGAAGAATTTTCTGTAAGAGTTCTACATTGGGTGAGGATTTATCTTACACAAGAGAAGTCAAGAAAAAGGTTGCATTGGAATTGATTGGGAACGTTGTGTTTTGGAATTATTTTGTTTTCTGTCTGGGAATAGTTTGAGTCAATTTGAGCAAGTAGAATTAGAATCGACTCCTCCCAGATTCGAGTACTAGAGATTTGTTTTGATCCCTCTTATAAATTCAACCGTAGTGTTGCTATTGCTTTGGTCAAATTTGTTTGTCTATAGATAAGGGTGATTGGTAATGTGAATGTGCCCTTCTCTGTTTTCTCTTTTCTTTTCATATTGCTTAGCTATGGATGTTTGTAGTTTCGAAGGAATAAAGAAGGATTCCTTTGCAAAGTAATTACCTATTCAGTACTAATGTATTTCATGTGGCGAGGCTGCTTGTGCCTTTGTTTTCTGTTTCTTTGCAAAGGTTAAGTGAGAACAAGCGATTGCCTTTCCAGACTGCATGCCGGTTTGAGTAAATTGCATTCATTTACAGGTTTCCTCCTTCCTGTCTTTAGTCTCAAAAAAGGGTTGTAATTCACCAGTTTTCCATTAGATTTAAAGTACTCTAATGATGCTCTCCTCTTGTGATTGTTGAAGACTTGATCATGCAGAAAACTCTTTTAGTTACCATATAAACTTGAAAGGTAAATTTTATGTGTTCAACTGTGTATACTTGATTGACAAAAATATCTGTGTACATGACAAATGAGTTATACTTGAATCTAAAAATGAAATGAGTTGATTATAAAGGAAATATTTCTTATGGAGTTAAAATGATGCATACCTAAATTAATGTGTATTAGTTTCTATTTAATTGTTCATTTTGAACATGTCTTTATTCATATTATCTTGACAAAAAATTTGTATCAATTTGATAGAATTGTTATTTTAATGAACGGTAGTTTGCTACAAGAAACATTTATGAAGTTGATTTCCTCTAAAAAGTCTTGTAGAATGGTCTAGAACATCCGAAGTCTCAAAAAGGGTTAAAAATAGTATAGCCTCAATTTTTAGTAACCAAAGCTCCAAAATTGATAAATGAATATTGTGAATGTGTTTCAAGCCAAAATCATGTCTGGATTTGAAGTTATTTAATATCCAAGTTAATGAAAATATTGAAAAAAATATTCAATGAATTAAATTTTAGGGGTGTAGAGCACTATGAGCATTATAGTTTGAAAAAAAGGGGCTCAATCAAGTGCCCATATCAAAATTTATAACTATTGAAAATGGTGTTATTTTTGGCAATTGAGAGTTACACTATCCTAAGCATGCAAGGGGACTTCCAAGTGCATTGATGACATTTTTGGCAATTCCAAGAAGGGGAAATATATTGGAGAGAGGTAGGCCATGAAAAAGGAGGAAGACAAAATGATGGTATTATATTTGAAGCTCTAAAAGAGGTGGAAGACTCTTGAAGGGAGAGGATTAAAATTGTAAGGTGTTGTAGTCTGTATAGGATTTTATCCTCTATTTTATTTTAGATTTCTTATTTGTAATAAATGACCATTTTGAAAGAATGAATTTATAATTTTGAATGTGTTAATTCTCTATTGTAATTTCTCCTAACATAATAAGTCATTCAATTATGTTCCACATTACTATAAGAAATAAATGCTCCTAATTATAAAGTTCACCTAAATATAATTTTTTTGAAATTTTTAGCATTTTATATTTAGTTTTCAACATAAATTGAAATAAATGTTTGCACATATAAAGTCTTGTCAATATTAAATAATAAATTTCTAGACGAATTTTTAATGTTCCACATTTAAATTTCAACCTAAATCAGAATAAATGCTTACACTTATAAAATTTATATAAAAATAAACCAAAACCTAATTTCAAATGCACTTTGGAAAATGCATTGAGTGCTCAAGAACTGATATTTTCGCGTTCCCTAGAGTGACAGTACTTCTGAACATATTGACTTCTATATTTTGCAAAAAACTACCCACCTCCGGTTCAAAGCAATAAAGGCCTCTAAATTTGAGTGCTCCACCATGCTATACAATAAACCACACCGCTCATGTATACCTACAATTTCAGTTACCTATTAAATTGACTTTTTAAGTGCACTGAATCAATGCAGAGCCAGGGTGTAGACAAAACCAATAAAGAACATTTGTCTAAATCAGTACTCTGTAAAATCTTCAACAAACATACTAAATTCATGGGGAAGCCTGTATCTGGCAAAGACTAATATGTTTCTCCTTTGTAATACTTGTGGGTAGTGTAGTTTTAACCACAACATCAAATAATAATGGTTTCTATTGCTAGTTGTCCATCAATAATGGTTTCCATTTTTACTGCCAGTGGTACATAATTTAACTTCTGTCCATGCCTTAAGTGCCATTACAGAACGTCTCTTACTATCCAAAAGCATGGACCCTTCTAACATTGATGGCTTTTTTGATATTTAGAGTAGGAGGACCCATCTTTCCTATTTAAGTGCATGCAATCCATTTGGTTTATCTGTAAAGTGAGTACATTATTGAGAACTGCCTTCTTGGGTTGTTTTCAGCTGCTTTTATTTATCTAGGCCAGGGTCTGCAATCTTGTTGGGTCTTCTCCTCTGTGTGAATTATCAGTGTTAAGTAAAGAAACAGAGAAGGCTTTATTATTTCAGTATAGGAATTCAGGGGTTAAACTGCTTTAAAGTAGTTTGGAGTTGTCAGCCCACTAGGGTTTGGCTTGAGATTGTTGTTAGATAACTATAAAAGTTTTTACTCCCTAATCTTGTTGTACACTTGTTCAGTTCAGTTCTTAGTTTTAGGATTCCTTTGTAGTTCATAAGGCTACAAGGTGTTGAGCAATTCAAACCATGGATCTGTACACTATTGTAGTGGCATCCACCATGTTAGCATTAGTAAGCATTACTATATGGAACTGTATCAAATCAAAGAGTACCATGCCTGTAAATTGGCCTGTTGTAGGCATGATGCCATCCCTGCTATGGAACATATCCAATTTGTATGACTATACAGCCAAAGTACTCATAGCAAATGGTGGCACCTTCAAATTTAGTGGTCCTTGGATGACAAGAGGTCTCTTTGAAGTAATCACCTCAAGTCCTCCTAACTTAGAACACGTTCTGAAGAATGAGTTCCCTAACTTCCCTAGGGGTCCCTATTTTAAGGGCGTTTTCTTTGAAATATTTGGAGATGGTTTGTTCACAGCAGACCATGACTTATGGAAGAGACAAAGAAAAGCAGTGGCAATGGCTATGAGCAGTAGCATTTTCAGAGACCGGAGTATAATTCTGTTGCAAAAGTTACTGCAGGAAAAAGTCATACCAGTACTTGAAGAAGCAAAAGAGAACAAAACATTCTTTGATCTGCAAGATATATTTCTTAGACTCAATTTTGATTTGATATGTATTAGTGTAGTGGTAAAGACCCAGAATGTTTAAGCCCTGGTCCTCTTCTTGAAGTTCCATTTGCCATGGCCTTTGATGAAGCTGTAGAAGCTTGTACTTATAGGCTCCTTCTTCCTCCATTTTTGTGGAATTGTATGAGATTTTTGAATGTGGGTTTTGAGAAAAAGCTGAAGAGAGCTCAAGCAGTGATATGTGATTTTGCATCAGAGATGGTGAAGTGTAGGATTGATGAGCTCAAGTCAGAAAGAGGAAAACAGCAAGGTGACATTTTCTCAACTTTTATCAACTTAGAGGAAGAAGAAGGGCGTTCCCCTTCTGGAAAGTTGCTTCAGGTATGAAACAAAATTTTAATGAGTATTTAAAAAAAAAAAACTCCTTGTGAAACTATTTTACATAAATTAATGATGAGAGGAATATTTCTGTTATCAAAGAGGTTAGAAATTTTGGAAGGATTTATCTTATATATGTTTTAAATAAAATAGGTTAAAATCATTGATGAACACTTTCTTTGGTAAGCTGTGATTTTTTTATGAACTTTTTAACATGACCCGCAGCGCTGGCCCGGCACACCTTAACGGGGGTGGGAGAGACTAGACCTTGTGATCAACCTCCTGCAACACGAAAGGTTTAGCCAACCGTGTTAGGACCTCCACCCTTTAATGATAAATTTTATAATTAGTATAATAGTTGTACATTGTTTATCTAAAACATTTAATATACAATAAAATTATAACTACTATTTATTTTTTATCTTATAAAATCTATTGTTAATATAATAATTGTTTGTATGGAAATTTTTTATAAAATTTATTGTTATTGTAATAGTTGTTTACACCTAAAAAATCATATGCCTTCATATTTTCTTATTATGATAATGATTTCAATTTGTTTTTTATTTTTATTTTTAATAATAAATTTTATAATATTTATATTAATATCATTTCCAATTCATGTATCACGCCTAATGGGTCCTTGCATAATTTAAATGTTATTCCTTGAGGGACCTGTTCAATTTATAGTGATTATATGTTGACAGGTTAATTGTATTATCAATTATGTACTATTTTACATTAATACTCTCCCCACCAAACAAAAAAAAGTTGTATTAGATTTTCTCCACTCCTCCTAAAAGTGATTATGTACTATTTTAGGATATTGCTTGAAGGTGTTGAAAAATAATTCTAATTTTTGCCATACAAATCTTCAATATTTTAGTAGTTATCATTATTAACAACTGTATTTTATTTTTTTATTTGCAGGATTTAACTTTGAGTATATTACTTGCTGGTAGAGATACTTCTGCTCTATCTCTTTCCTGGTTCTTCTGGCTTCTGTCCATGCACCCACATGTAGAGCAAAAGATAATATCTGAAATAACCCAGATACTGAAGTCAAAACACATGAATAACAACAACAATAATTCTTGTGACAAGATGGATATGTTTGGTTTAGAAGAATTGAGATGCATGAACTATTTGCAGGCAGCAATATCTGAATGTTTGAGGCTTTATCCTCCTGTCCCTGTAAGTTATAGACAAGCCATAGAAGACAGCATCTTGCCTGATGCAACCCATGTTAAGAAAGGCTCAAAGATTCTGTATTTTATCTATGCTACAAATAGAATGGAGAGCCTGTGGGGGAAGGATGTCTTGGAATTCAAGCCTGAGAGATGGATTAACAAAGAGGGTGTTTGTATGAAAGAGTGGGATTATAAGTATCCCGTGTTTAATGCTGGTCCTAGGCTGTGCTTGGGGAGAGATATGGCTTATGTCAATATGAAGTTTATGGCTGCAAATATTCTTGCTCGTTATAAGGTGAATGTTGATCCCGGTCACATTGTGAAGCATAAGTTTGGACTGACTCTCTTCATGAAACATGGCCTCAAGGTTAGCTTGCATTCAAGAGAGGATATTTTACAATGAAGAAGAGAGTTTCATTGTGGTGAGCTCTACTTCAATTTTATTGCAATATAGTTAATGTTCAAATGAAGAGAGTTTGTTGGCTTTGCCATAAATATTATGCAAAATGATGTATCTCTGAAAAATTAAATATTAATATTTTATTTAAATATTTAAATAGTCAACATTGCATATCTTACATTGATTAGTTTGTAAAAATAATGTATTTTGTATGGAAGTTGATAAATAATTTGATCACAACTTGATTTTATATGCATTTAGTTCTAAGGTCTAGCCCTGGTTCTTGATTTATCTAGGCATCACCCAAGCTCAAATTTATAAATTTGCAGATCCAAATTTTAAAATTCAAATTTAATTTTTCGATCAGTAATGTTTCTAAATCCAATTAATCATTATGAGCCAATTTAAAAGTAGGAAAACATTTATTTAGTCAATTATGACTTTACCCTTACCATCATTTCATCTTAAATAATGGTGTAGGATACTTGATCAGGTAACAAGCAGTGCTAACTACCTTTGTCTAGAATCTATATTCTAATATGGCCCCATTGAGCATACTCGTATCCCTCTCTGTCAATATTTTTGTTCTTTTCAATATCATTTTCCCTATGGAATCTATTAAAGTATGCTAAATTGAGTTATCCACCATTATCAAATCTAGCAAATACTGGTCCAACATTAAATTTCTAAATGTATTTTTAATGTTCTAAATTTAAATTTCAACCTAAATTAGAATAAATGCTTACACTTATAAAATTTATATAAAAATAAACAAAATCTAATTTCAAATGTACTTTGGAAAATGCATTTAAGTGCTCAAGAACTAATATTTTCACTTTCTCGAGTGACAGTACTTCTGAACATATTGGCTTCTATATTTTGCAAAAAACCACCTACCTCTGGTTCAATAAATCACACATTGCTATACAATAAATCACACCGCTCATATATACCTACAATTTCACAGTCACTGATTAAATAACTTTTTAACTGCACTAAATTTAATGCAGAGCCAGAGTGTAGACAAAACCAGTAAAGAATATTGTCTAAATCAATACTTTGTAAAATCTTCAACAAAATCCATGGGGAAGGCTGTGACAAAGACTAATATGTTTCTCCTTTGTAATACTTGTGGGTAGTGTGGTTTTAACCACAACATCAAATAATAATGGTTTCTATTGCTAGTTGTCCATCAATAATGGTTTCCATTTTTACTGCCAGTGGTACATAATTTAACTTCTGTCCATGCCTTAAGTGCCATTACAGAACGTCTCTTACTATCCAAAAGCATGGACCCTTCTAACATTGATGGCTTTTTTGATATTTAGAGTAGGAGGACCCATCTTTCCTATTTAAGTGCATGCAATCCATTTGGTTTATCTGTAAAGTGAGTACATTATTGAGAACTGCCTTCTTGGGTTGTTTTCAGCTGCTTTTATTTATCTAGGCCAGGGTCTGCAATCTTGTTGGGTCTTCTCCTCTGTGTGAATTATCAGTGTTAAGTAAAGAAACAGAGAAGGCTTTATTATTTCAGTATAGGAATTCAGGGGTTAAACTGCTTTAAAGTAGTTTGGAGTTGTCAGCCCACTAGGGTTTGGCTTGAGATTGTTGTTAGATAACTATAAAAGTTTTTACTCCCTAATCTTGTTGTACACTTGTTCAGTTCAGTTCTTAGTTTTAGGATTCCTTTGTAGTTCATAAGGCTACAAGGTGTTGAGCAATTCAAACCATGGATCTGTACACTATTGTAGTGGCATCCACCATGTTAGCATTAGTAAGCATTACTATATGGAACTGTATCAAATCAAAGAGTACCATGCCTGTAAATTGGCCTGTTGTAGGCATGATGCCATCCCTGCTATGGAACATATCCAATTTGTATGACTATACAGCCAAAGTACTCATAGCAAATGGTGGCACCTTCAAATTTAGTGGTCCTTGGATGACAAGAGGTCTCTTTGAAGTAATCACCTCAAGTCCTCCTAACTTAGAACACGTTCTGAAGAATGAGTTCCCTAACTTCCCTAGGGGTCCCTATTTTAAGGGCGTTTTCTTTGAAATATTTGGAGATGGTTTGTTCACAGCAGACCATGACTTATGCAAGAGACAAAGAAAAGCAGTGGGAGTGGCTACGAGTAGCAGCAGTTTCGGAGACCGGAGTATATTTCTGTTGCAAAAGTTACTGCAGGAAAAAGTCATACCAGTTCTTGAAGAAGCAAAAGACAGAAAATCATTGCTCGATCTGCAAGATATATTTCTTAGATTCAATTTTGATATGATATGTATTACTGTAGTGGGTAATGACCCAGGATGTTTAAGCTCTGCTCCATTTGCCATGGCCTTTGATGAAGCTGTAGAAGCTTGTACTTATAGGTTAATTCTTCCTCCATTTATTTGGAGTTGTATGAGATTTTTGAATGTGGGGTCTGAGAAAAAGCTGAGGAGAGCTCAAGCAGTGATATGTGCTTTTGCATCAGAGATGGTGAAGTGTAAAATTGAGGAGCTCAAGTCAGAAAGAGGAATACAGCACGGTGACATTTTGTCAACTTTTATCAGCTTGGAGGAAGAAGAAGGGCGGTCCCCTTCTGAAAAGTTGCTCCAGGTATGAAAGAAAATTTTAAGAGTATTTAAAAAAGATTAAAATTCCCTGTAAACCCATTTCACATATTCTAATTCTCAGTTAAGTTTTAGTGATCTTTAGTGGGGGAGGAATATTTCTGCTATCAGAAAGGTTAGAAACTTTGGAAAGGAATTTGTTTTTAGATAAAACATAGATTATCTTATTCATGAACATCTTCTTTGTTTAAATTAATAAAAAATATCCTAAGATTATATTCATAAAAAAGGTGGGTGTTAAAAGGCACACCCCAAAAATTTAAACAGGATCAAATGTAAATAATTTTTTTGGATGGTAAAAAGACACACCTTCAAAATCATTCATTATTATTAACAACTGTTCTTTTTAATTTGCAGGATTTAACTATGAGTATATTACTTGCTGGTAGAGATACTTCTGCTCTATCTCTTTCCTGGTTCTTCTGGCTTCTGTCCATGCACCCAAATGTAGAGCAAAAGATAATCTCTGAAGTAACCCAGATACTGAAGTCAAAACACATGAATAGCAACAACAAAATTCTTGGGACAACATGGATATGTTTGGTTTAGAAGAATTGAGATGCATGAACTATTTGCAGGCAGCAATATTGAATCTTTGAGGCTTTATCCTCCTGTCCCTGTAAGTTATAGACAAGCCATAGAAGACAGCATCTTGCCTGATGGAACCCATGTTAAGAAAGACTCCAAGATTCTGTATTTTATGTATGCTACAAATAGAATGGAGAGCCTGTGGGGGAAGGATGCCTTGGAATTCAAGCCTGAGAGATGGATTAACAAAGAGGGTGTTTGTATAAAAGAGTGGGATTATAAGTATCCTGTGTTTAATGCTGGTCCTAGGCTGTGCTTGGGGAGAGATATGGCTTATGTCAATATGAAGTTTATGGCTGCAAATATTCTTGCTCGTTATAAAGTGAAGGTTGATCCTGGTCACATTGTGAAGCCTAAGTTTGGACTAACTCTCTTCATGAAACATGGCCTCAAGGTTAGCTTGGATTCAAGAGGGGATATTTTACAATGAAGAGGAGAGTTTCATTGGGGTGAGCTATACTGCAATTTTATTGCAATATAGTTAATCTTGAAATGAAGAGAGTTTGTTGGTTCTTAATGCAATTATTAGCATCTAAAAATAATATATTTTGTATGGAAGTTGATAAATAATTTGATTGCAACTTCATTCTATATGGATTTATTCTTCAGATCTAAGCTTGATCCTTCATTTTTCTATCACCCAAGCTCAAATTTATAAATTTGTAGACCCAAATTTTAAAATTCAAGTTTAATTTTTGGACCAAGTCTAATTAATCATTATGAGCCAATTTAGAAGTAGGAAAATATTTGAATTGCATTATAGAGAATTATGTAAAAAAAAAATCCCTTATTCATTTGGAACATCTAGCACACATTTCTAAGCATACATCTAGCAATGTAGCAAGAAAGCTCCATTATTCACTATATCATTATAAGAGCATTGATACCTATATGACATCTTAGTCATATTTCATGATTGATTAATATCTTCAATCATTTCACTAAGTTGATAAATAAATATCTAGGAGTTTGGCAAAAGAAAGAAATATTTCTAGTCTATAAATTTTTCAATCCACATCCCCACTTTTTTATGTAGGTTCTCGATCTAGGTGAGTCATTGCTTGCGAGTTTTAGAAGCCTAAAATTCATAGGTATTGTAAGGTCAATTCCATGCATAAGTTTAAATGTGTAGACGTATAAAAGGAAGAAAAAAAAATCTCTTACATATAATCTAAGTGCACTAATTATCTCTGCGTAGAACAAAGCAGGAGGGTGGTTTTGGTTTACACTCTACTATTTTGAACGGGCAAGTTCTTGCTACTAAGCTTTACTAGCATTGGTGCACCAATTAGGACTAGTTATGGGCCCGTATTCTCAACCATAAATATCTTAGGGGTGTTGCTTCTATTGAGGTTCCTTGCTATCCTCTGGAGAGGAGTGGTTCTATGATTTGGCATACTTTGAAAGTGGGGGCACATTTGATTAAGCGTGCATTTTTTGGATTTGTCATTCAGGGTCACAAGCTCTTTTTGGTTAGATTCTTGGGATGGTCACCCACCTATTCTCTCTACTTTTCCTCAGCTCCAGTCCCTTTCCAATGTTTTTTTTGTGGCTGACTGAGATACCGTTGAGCATTATAAGGTTGCATAGCAGTGTGGATCGGCTGTAAGCTTTTGCTGGAAGCATCTTTCTGAGTGGCCACCTGGGGGGTCTGAGGAGGATAGGCGTGATCTTGCTCAACTTTTGGCTTCCCGTGCTTGTAATTCTTTGAGGGGACCTAATGTCTTGGCTTGGGATGGTTCTGATTTATCTGGGAAGTACTCTGTGTCTGCTGGTTATAAGCAACTTGGTAGGTAGTTGTTTGGGGATATTGAGGTCCCTTGGTGGAAGCAAGTTTGGCACAAGTTGTCATGGCCCAAGTGCAATTTCTTCATGTGGTTAGTTGCTCAAAATTGGTGTCTTACTTGGGATAATTTATGTAAGCGTGGTTTCCAAGGCCCTTCAATATGTGTTTTGGGTCGTAACTGTGAAGAGAGTGTCTCTCATCTCTTCTTTCCAATGTTCCTATGCTAGGGAAATTTGGCCTTTTTGGTGGAGGGTGTGGAATATGTCCTGTCGGCATGTTTCCTCGTTGTCTGAGTTTGTGGATCGGTGGGGTAGGGCCCCTGTTTCTACCTCCTTTCTTCAAGCTGCTTGGGCTCTTGGCCCATCCTTTATTATCTAGAATGTTTGATTGGAGAGGAATCGTCGGATTTTTCAAGATGTGATGTTGGTGTCTCCTCGCTTATGGTGGAAAATTATGCATTCTTTGGATGAAAATATTGCAGCTAAGTGTGATCTAACAGCATCAGTGGATCCTTATGATGTTGGTTGTTGTAATCATCTTCATCTTCCTCCTCAGCAATGACAGCTGGGTTTGTTGCCGAGGAACGAACCCGGGTCACCCACGTGACAGGCGGGAATACTCACCACTATAATACGTACATTGGAAGTAAACGAAACTATATGTAATACACAAAACAAAACGATATAATATGCTAGAATCGTGAGACATTTGTATTCATTTCCAGTAAATATCACCATGTACAATCACAAAGTATTCCCGTACTATAAATCATGGACTCATAATCATAATGACAATAGTAGTGTCCTCGCCCGACTACAAAACTAAGTACATATAACGTTCGGTGGTTGGTTGAGCAACCAACCGTCGTGATGTTCCATAACAACCCACTACAACTAATCGAGACTTAATTACCTGATGTACATGCCAATAATTATTCCCACTAAGACTATAGTTTTATTGCATTATAATAACTTGGCCGACTACGACCGACTATGCTAAGGATATTTCACCACTTACATCATCCCCCCCACAAAATAGGTCTCCTTCCAGGCGAGAAGATAACAAAAATGGGAAATGATGTACAAAATTGAGAGGAAGGGGGAAGTGAGGACATCCTTGGATGAACTGATGACGTGGGAGTAGCAATAGAAGAGTCTTGGTCCTTCAATCACTTTACTTCCTCCGTGCATACTCGAAGCTGGTGATCGGAAAGAATTTCTCATTTCCTGGTAGCTTTCACCATGTGGGCTACCTCCATCAGTTGGCTCTTGACTTTGTTTGCCTCCATGCTTGTGGTTGCCAACTGTTCCTCCAATTTTTTTATTTTTTCACCCCATATTCATTCTCGCTTCTGAGTCTCTTCCTCCTTCTGCCTAACCTCCTCCTCCTTCTGGCGATTCCCTTCCTCCAAACTAATCACTCTAGCCTCCAAGGTGGCTATCTGGTTTGCCTGTGCATCTAATACCTGAGCCTTTTCTACTAGCTGGGTTTGCAAATTCTTCATGGTCATGGCGGATTCCTCCTTCACTTTCTACAACATGCGATAGGCTCCACCTTTCCTGCTATCGCCAACTCAGCCGACAGTATCTGCCTCTTCACGTTGTAGAAAACATCTCGAAACATGAGCTCAATGTGATAGAAGCTTTCTATGACTTTCACATCCCTTCCTGCCATCCTAGGTGGCTTGCCTCGCCAATTCCTGAGCATTGTTGCAGTTTCGATTGCCAGCCAACCTTGGCTAGTGAAAATGCGAGCGAACTTTGCCTCACATCCCATCTGTACAAACCCTCTGAGTCGTTGCACCTCCTGGCCTACTAATGCAGATCATCCAATCTTGAGGTCCTTCGAAATGTGCCCCACTTGCATCATGACTCGCCCCATGTGTTGGAGCTCCTCTACGTACCTTTGTACTGTCCCCAAGGGGTCTGATGGATCTGGTTGTGATATTTCTACCACATATCCATCAAACTCACTATCCTCATTATCTTCCTCATTTGGTACAACCTCCTCGTCTGGTGCAACCTCCTCATCTAGAGCAACTACTGTCTCCTCCTCTATGTTCATCCCCTTTGTGGCCTGCTAGTACACTTCCTCTACCACTGGTTGCTCTTCCCCTAACTCTCTTGCCATGTCCATCCCCTCTATCCTCTTCGTCGTATCGCTTCCCTGGGTCTATATGTTTTAGCCTACCACATCTGTATCGCCCACTAGCCCTTCTGGCGAATTCTCATCTGGTATCTTTGCCACCTCCACTCTCAAGTCGTATTCCCCTAACCAATTATCGATCTGAGCAACTCTTGATGCTCCTGGCGGTGTAATCAAGGGAACTTTCTCTTGAGGCTCAATGGTTCCCCATGTCCCTAGGGCCTCTGGCGGCTCGGTGGGGGTTGTTGGTGATGTCTCTGGCAAACCCTCCATTGCCACTCCTGGCATTGTCTCTGTTGCAACTGTCGACCCTGGTTGTATGGCTGCCGACCCTGTGAGTGCAACTGTGAATCCTAGTGGTGGTGTTGTGTCGCTAGAGGTTGCCGAACTCAAAAATATGGTGGTCACATCTCCTAGTGGTGCCCACCCTGGCAATGTGCCAGGTGTTGCGGCTGCCACTCTCAATGTGTGTCTGACACCAATGGATGATGCTAGAAGTGTGAAAGTGATCGTCGATGAGCTTTCCTGGCCTATTGGTGGTGTTGGCAAGGTGAACCCTGTTGGTTGAAACAGAACTGCTTCTGCCACTTCTGTTTTGTTTTTCCCACCTACGACCACTAATACTTATTTGTCCTCCAACGAACTCCTTGTTGAAGTTGAGGAAGACACCTCAATGTGTTCTCCTTCCTCCCCACTTTGTGCCGATGTTTCTTCTTCTATAGATGCTTCTTGGCCTTTCCTTTTTTTTCCTGTCATAGAGCCCTCACCAACCTACTTGAGCTCCAATGTCATCTAGTAGAATGTTGTTGGTAATCCTGGATCCAGATGTTTGAATGGCCGCAATCGGCCCCACCTACCCTCTGGAACTTGCATATGGATGGTGTCCAAGAGCAAGGCAATCGTGTGTTGTGTCATATAGAATGCCTTGTGCGGATATGCTAAAAACTCCCTCATCCGTTCTGAGAGAAACCATCCCCAGTTATATACTCTACCCACCCTGATTCCCACCATGTAATCCACCATCCACAAGGCAATATCAGATGCCCGACTGGCTGCTATCAATCAACATTTTACTAGATCCAACAAACACTTCCATTTTGCATTCGCCAAGTAGCTCTTGCGAAGCCCTCGATTGCTAGCATTCCATATGGTGTCTTTTTCTTCTACTATCAAATCGATCCTGCAAACCTGTTGGATAAGTATTTCTTTGTGTTTCTAGCTCATTTTCCCTGGTTTGTTGACTCCTGCCCCTGTGGCTAGAATGCCAAATACTCTCTCAAAATCCTGTGCCTAGAAGGAACTATAACCGGGCAACCCCTGTAATCTATAATGGACCTGTGTGTATGTCGGTAGTAATTCTCTACAATGGCCTTCAGCTAGGGCTCAAAATCAGAGGAATTGAAGTGTGGCACCGACACTACCTTGTCCACCCCTGCCTATCTTAATCCAGCCTTCAGCGCATGATCGTTAGTTGTATTCCTCCACCATTGCTTGCACTCATTACCAGTCAAGCTCTCTCAAGTCATGGCGTCTGTGTCTATTTCCATTCTCTTCTTTCCTATTGTTGACGCCACCTTTGGCCTGTGTTGCACCATTTTCTTCCCCTTGTCCATTTTGGTATTGTTTTGACAGTCACCCCGAGTTTTACCACCCTCTACTTGACCGCTATCCTCTTCTTGACCATTGCTGCAACTACCGAATTGAGAAACTTTTGTAAAAAAAATTGAGTATTCAACCAATCCCATACCTTGCGAAGTTGAACTATAATTGCCAACCGTACAGTATGATTCCCTATGCTTATGCCTAACCATGCGGTGTACCCTGTTTCTTTGCTAGGTCGTATGCTAGACTTGCCTGCACCACTGTCTGGTTGTACGAATGCCCTTGTCCACCTATCCCACCGTACAATGTCCTCTTTTGTGGCACAATCCTGCCGTACAATGCAACTATACCTCTCTATGTATTTACTTGACCGTACGGTTTGAAGATACTCAGGAAAATGTCGTACGATGTGAGCTCCTGCGTGTTCAATAGACCGTACGCTGTGATTAGAGAATCGTATGGTCTCAACCCATATGATGTAACTGGAGAGCCTTACGATGTCAAACCGTACGATGCAAGCAATAGACCGTATGATGTTAAAGTTTGTTCCTCCAGACGACCGTACGGTGTCAAAGTTTGTTCCTCCAGACGACCGTACAGTGTCAAAGTTTGTTCCTCCAGTCGACCGTACGGTGTGAATAGTAGGTCATACGATGTCAATCTCCTAGCTTCCAACAGGCCATACAGTGCAACCCTTTGTGCCTTTGATCCGCCCTACAGTGCAAATGTCTGTGCCTTCACATCGTCGTACGATGCAAACTTCCATGCATACACTCCTTCGTACGGTGCAAACTTTCGTGTTTGACTTCGTCGTATGATGTGAAGTTGTTCAACTATGGATTCTGATGGATGATATATGGTGTAAAACCCTTGCTCATGAAGTTGCTTCAAAATCCTTTGTGACTGTCATATGTTGTCAAGTGCTTTATGAAGTTGTACAGTCTTTCCTTTGGCCAAACTTATTTTTTTTTCCTTAGTCAGCTTTATTTTTGCTTTTTCAATTTTTCAATTTTATTTAATAATTTTCTTTTATTTTCCTTTTGTTTAAGTTTTTCTCCTTTTCCACTTTCTTTTAATTTTTTTAATTTATTTTTTTCCTCTTCATCTTCTCTTTTCCTCTCTGTTGTCCCTGTTTTGTCCCCTGCCTTCATTTTTAATTTAGATGCATAATACCATTTACATGTATGCAAAAATCTTTTATAACATTCTTCTTCACAACAAGTCCCTATGTATTTTACATCAAACCATTTATCAAGCAAGGGAGTGGGACCAGTACCTTTATATCTGTCATCGACATACCTTCTTTTGTATTGTTGGTACCACGTAACATCTTCGCCTTCTACTGTCGGAGGTTCGGGTGGATTGGGTATTATTTTCCAGAGTCCGTCCTTTGTTGCTATTTTCCTTATCCTCGACACCTTCCTTCTCTTTTCTCATTAGTTTAAGTATTTCTTTTGTGTACCCGTCTACATGCGATATGAATTTATCCTCTATCATGAACACTATTTTTAAACAAGGGGCCATCTTTTTGAAGTATGCCTCCCATTGTTCATCGTCCCATTCATCCTTTTCTTTGTCATTATCTCCAGGTTGGGGTTCTCTTGTCGCTTGTTCTTCCTTCTCCTTCTACGCCTCTTCATCCATTTATTTTCCCAGATACCCCTTTCGTATGCCTTCGTATGGTGCGATGTAACTCTAGTGTCCACCCATTCATTTCCAGAGTGTCAGTGTCCCGAACACTGGATTGGTCAGATGTTTGTTTATCCATGGTACTACAATTCCTTCCACTTTCTTTTTTGTCAGTCTCTCTTCCATTATCTAGTTCCTACCTGATTCCGTCCAAACTCCCTCTGCTGCATATTTGGGGCCTCCCAAGCCCCATTCTTGCTCCCTCGGTGCCTCCATCTACACAGGCCAATCTTCCTTGGTGGCGTAGCCGAGCATATTGATGGCTATTGTGTGTTTTTCCTCCTTTCTCTCCTTGTATACTTTCAGCTTTGATCCATTGATTGCATTAGGCAGGAATGATCCATCCAAGTTCTCTAGTTTTATAGAGCCATTGTCGCATACTTCTCTGATTTTAAATGGTCCTAACCACTGTACTTTGAACTTCCCCGATTTGTTCTCGTTATGGTTGTTATACTTCAAAACTAATTGTCCTAGCCGGAAGTTCATTCGCCAGAGGTGTTTGTCATGCCAATGCTTCCTTCTCTGTTGCATATTTTTCGTGACCCATTGTGCCATCACTCTTTGCTTGTCCAGTTTGTTGAGTTTGTATAGCCGTTCCTTCAAACTCTCTGTATCTCCTAACTGGTTCTCTACATCTATCCTTAGGCTAGGTACCATGTATTCCATTGGTACCACTACTTCCTGGTCGTACATCAACTGGAAAGGTGTGTGTCTTGTCGTTACTTTGTACATCATACGGTATGCCCACAGAACAGCTGGTAGCTACTCTTCCCAATCCGCTTCCTCTACACCACATGACTTGTGAATGATTGCCACTACCACCTTATTCATAGACTCTGCTTGGCAATTGGCTTGTGGGTAGTACGGGATACATAGGTTGTGAAATATCTGGAACTTCGTTGGCATTAGTCGGATGACATGATTCACAAAGTGTCCTCCTCGATCACTCATAATTTGGATTGGCATCCCGTACCATGTCACTATCTGTTCATAGATGAATCTGGCTATGCTCTAGGCTGTGTTATCTGGAAATGCTCGTGCTTCAACCCACTTCGTGAGGTATTCTGTCACCACCATAATGTATCGGCATCGGTGTAGGTGACTCACTTTTAGTGGTCCGATAAAGTCCAATCCCCATCGCTCAAACAACTCCTGAGGCTGTGATGGATGGAGTGGCATAAAATCCCACTTCAGAGGTTTTCCCACTCACTGGCAGGTATCACATCCTAGCACCCACTCCCATGCGTTTGTGTGCATCGATGACCACCATAGTCCTACCAAGAGAATTTTTCTCGTCGTGGCATCCGGTCCCATATGTTCACCAGCCAAACCCTCGTGTGCTTCCTTCAGTACCCTTGGTATTTCCTCTTCTATGACACATCTTCGGAGGATCTGGTCAGACCCCATCTTGTATAGCAAGCCATTAATTAGCTGAAATTTCTTGCTTTTCAGTATGATCTTCCTCCTCTCCATCAGTGCCATTTCCTTTGGAAATGTGGATGTGGACAAGTATTCTCCGATCTTTTCGTACCATGACAAGAGTACTGCAATCTGAAATAGGTGTGCATTGGGAAAATCTTCGTTTACTCCTCCTTCTGCAGGTTCTCCTGATTGTATCCTTGATAACTTGTAGATGATCACATGACTCTTCCCCGGTCGCACTATGATAGTGAATGTGAACTCCTGAAGTAATAGCAGCCACCTACTCACTTTGCCTTGGATTATAGGCTTGTTCACCAAATAAATTAGGGCTTGATGGTCCACATAAAAGGTGAATGGCGTAGCCAACAAATAATGCCTGAATTTATGTATGAATTTAGATGATGATGTTGTGAAATAAAATTTAATAGTGATAACTAAATAAAACAAATTATTCAATTTTTTTATTTAATTTAAGAAGAAATGATGTAATTTGAAGAATTAAAGGTGAACTATGTAAATAAATATTTCTATTTATTTAATAGTAGAAGAATTAAAGGTTGATTAATTAAATAAATCATATTTTAATTAATTAGATTTTCCAGACCATTTTTAGGTGTATACAGTAATGACTCTAACATTTTATTTAAGATTGAAGTAGATTTTGGAAATCTAAACATCATAACTCTTAAAGAAGGTGATATTGATGATAATGGGTCATCTTCTATTAACTCATACTTTTATAGTGAGAATATATTAATTAGAAGGTAAGTTAACATCCATATAATCTAAATACAATCTTAATCTGAAGCGTACTAAAGAGGGAGAGATAATAAATTTAGGAATATCCAAAATCCCTAGAGTTATTCCATAAACCCTCCCTTATGGACTTATTTCATAAGGAGACCTTCACCCAAGAACTTCCTATATTCTTGCTTCCAAATGAGATCAAAGTATCATGTAGTTCTCCTCACAATAGTCTCTCAAGAACATTCACTGAGAATTTCTACATAGAAAACCCCCTCTAATTAATAAATTAAGGTAATACAATTTTTACCCAAAGAGAAGTTAATTACCTTACCAAAATAATATTGATTCTTACTTCCATACACATTAATATTCTCTTGTGTATGAGAATAAGGGCTAGCTAGGTTTTATGAGTAAAATTATTATCCAAGATATATCTCCCCAGGTAGAGAGTTCAAAACATACCTAGGTACAAAGTTTCTAGGAAGCATTGAACTAATCTAAGAATAGGACATTAGTAAAGAGTGTACATCCGTAGATAATAGTAGTCAATTATTGGCTACAAAGGCAAGGCCATGCCCTATTTAAGGAAGTTGTAGAAACTTCCCTCACTTGTCATGCAACTTATTCCCATGTCTTTGATGTTTTTTCCCTCCTTAGCTACCTTTGAAGGTTTCTTCTCCTTTCCTTTCCTTTTATTTATTAAATATACTTGGCTTGTGCAATTCCCAATGTATGGGGCATATTACAAGGAATGTGACAAAGTAGTTGTGTAGTATGGCTTAAAATTTTAATGTAGTACTAATATAAATAATTGATTATTTTAAGTTCTTTGATATGTGCTAGAATGTGTTTAATCTATATTTTCACTAGATATATTAAATGAATTAAGGTTGTCCTTAAATCCACACCCCAACATGCAATTTCATTATTTCATGTTTCAAGTTAGCTCATAATATTCACTTGGAGGGAGATAACTAGGCCTTTTTTAAAGTTATTTTTAAAATAAAGAGCTCATTCTTGTAAGTGCCATAGTGACCAAGATTTATTCTACAATGATTTGGTACTTAAAATAGATAATTTGGAAATCAATTTCTACCCTTGAAAATGAGTGCAGGTGTAAACCAAAGCCAAGATTAGGTTGTTTCCCAACTTTCACAGTAAACACAATTTTCAAATTCTATTTATTGTATTAGGGAGAAATAAGTTAATCAGGGTCCAAGACAAAGTGGAAAAGTGTCGAGTATGTAATTTGCATCATTATATTTCCCCCCCATATAGAATTGTTGTAACGCCCCGCCACACAACCCTAGAGGAAGTTGCAAACAACTACTTAAATAGGCTATTTTTTTTTGTTTAAGTACAATTAATAAGCAAGTTCACTAACTAATGCCAACTACCTCTAAGGTTATGAGACAGAGGTTATATAGAACCTTGAAAAAACAACATGAATATAAACCATGTCAATTATTTAAATAATAAAATAACACATACATTCCAAATAGATAATTTACATCAAGCATAAGAGATAACTTTCAATTTCATTAATCATAATTAAACCATGTGGTTGCAACTCTCATTCCCTGAATGAGGAAATTCCAAAGAATAAGATTACAAATACAACTTTCCATCTCGATAACAAATGAGGGGTAATAAATCACAAGAGCAACTGAAATGATAAAAAGCAAGAACTGGAACTGAATCCCACGAACTCTCCAACTAGAAGTCTCATCCACACGAACATGAAGAAACACCCAACAAATTAAGGTGCACGCCACCCAACCAAGTGGAACCCAAAGGCCCACCCCTCGTGCTAGGAGATAGTAACAAGGAATCCTAGCAAAGGACATGTAATGCCTTGCCACGCAACCCTAAAGGATGTTGCAAACAACTACTTAAACAGGCTATTTTTTTTTTGTTTAAGTACAATTAATATACAAGTTCGCTTCCCAATGCAACCATCCCCTAAGGTTACGAGACAAAATCTACTTAACAACCCACAACAACAACATAAAATAAACCATAACATCTATCTACTCAAGATAATAAGTACGCATACATTCCATACAAGATAAATTACATCCAAACATAATAGATAACTTTCAAACTCATTTATCCATAATTAAATATTACAATTACAAATCTCATTCCCCGAATGAGGCAAGTCCAATAAATAAGGTTACAATTACAACTTCCACCTCGATAACATAAAGGGGTAAAATAATACAAGAGCAATTGAAATAAAATAAAGCATGACATGAAACTAAATCCCACGAGCTCTCCAACTGGAAGTCTCGTCCACAAGAACATGAAGAAAGAACCCAACGGATTTAGGTGCACGCTACCCAACCAAGTGGAACCCAAAGGCCCACCCCCCGTGCTAGGAGATAGTAACCAAAATCCTAGTCAAGACCATCTACCTCTAGACACAAGCTAACATAAACTGAACCAAACTGAAACAACCAATCACATGCCACACAAGTACATCCCAAGGTACAACTCAAGTACAACATAAGTACAACAAAAGTACCACTCATGAGCATCATGAGTAACACACAAGGACAACTCTACATGGTCACACTGCTTCCAGAAATAAAGCAGAACAAGTATGATAAGAGAACCATACACATAATAATCAAATACCAACTATGGTCACATCAAGTATGTCAAGGAAACCATACCCACAAGAATAAAAAATACCAACTGAGGTCACATTAGGTATGTTACGGAAACCATACCCACAATATAACAAAGGCTGACTGTTGTCCTAGATAGAGTTTCATCACATAGCTCGTCATGGGTTATCCTTGGGAATCTTCATAGGCTCCGGCCCCCATAAGAAAAGGTTATCTTAGTGACCTTTACTGAATCCCGACCCCCATACTCACTCATGCGGAGCCAAATACCTTTTGTACAGACAAGATAGATGACCTTGCCATTACAAACCTTCCCATCTCATCCCAAGCCTAACCGAGCACTTGGGTCCATGAGTGAGGCATTAAAATCTTGATTAGTGAGAAGTTAGTCCTAAACTTCTAATTATTGTTTTAGTTATCACTTGATTAAATGACTTACAACGAGTTATCCTTGACACCACTTTGGGTGCCGGCCCCCATTACAAGCCACTCTTCTACTGGACAACACACACACACACACCATCCAAACAAAAATGGAACCAAGGTGCAACAAACAAGACATCACGACCTCTCCTTTCTCAGGAGGTGACACAAAATGAAACGCACTCCAACACCGGAGGCAATAACCACATAACAAGGCCACTCCTGACCGCTCCTGACAAGGGGGCACACATTACAAAATCCACTCCTTTCTTAGGAGCAACAAAGATAAAACCATCTCCAAACACTGGAGGTAACAACAATAACAAAAATGTCTCCTGACAGCTCCTGACAAGGAGACACACATTACAAAATCCACTCATTTCTCAGGAGCAACAAAGATAAAACCATCTCCAAACACTGGAGGTAACAACAATAACAAAAACGGCTCCTGACAATTCTTGACAAGGAGGCACACATTACAAAATCCACTCCTTTCTCAGGAGCAACAAAACATTCCCGTTCATGGATATCGGGTAAAACATTGACACCACTACATGCACACCCAAGGGAATAGCAAACGGTCGTCATTACAAAATGACAACCCCCAACCTCTAGGGTCTACTGGGAGGCTTACATAACAAGGACACAATCAACCCATTTCTCCAAACAAGGCATAGAGGAACAATCATCACGAAAGCAAGTGCAAGGAAATAATTTAATTGGATATACTACATCCATTTCCCTCAAGCGATAACAACAGGGATTATATTCAAACAAGCAATTTAAACATGATTAATTCTACTTCGGATTTCCTAAATCCTCATCATTTAATAGAATTCAATAGATTATTGTCATAATAAAACTAATTCAATAATGTCCCTTTCAATATGAGGAGAAATTTAAATCCAATGTTTAATTTTCTAATTATCCTTGAATAATAAATAAGCATTTACTTCACTACTTCAAAACATACCATTTAAAATATACTTATTTCTCTTTTGCAAGATAAATCATTTAAAATATCAATTGATCTATCTATCCTAACATATTACTTTTAATTTCAGTATTTGAACTGGTAAGACATATTGTTTTAATCATCCCATGATTTGACTATTACTTTTAAAAAATTTCAACAATTAGAATTAAACCAAACTATAATTTAAATCAATATTTTTCTTTGCATATTAAATTTATATCCATCACTTATAAATAAATATTTTATTCTCAATTAACATTCTAATGTTATAAAATATTATATATATTAATATTTTAATATTATAAAATATAATATAAAATATTATTATAAATATTTTATATTATAAATTATAATATATGAAATATTATTTATATATAAAATTTTATTTTTATATTCTAAAAAGAACAGAAAGAAATAGGTCAAAGGCGGTTCATTGGGTTGCGTGCACAGTTTATGTTGTGTCAGCTGTGTTTACACACAGCCGAACCCCACTGTATGGGGCGACTGTGTGTAAACACAGTCGACTCCCCCAAAGGGGGCGACGGTTGTGTTTACACACAACTGTCCCTTTAAAGGGCGGCGACGACTGGAGGAAGTGGGGGTATGGGGGTTGCACTGGGCACGGCTCCCCCACATGCCTCCCATATGGGGTGTGGTGGGGTGAGCCCCTGACGGCTCCCCCAAACCCTTCCTCAAATATTCTTTTTAATAAATTTTTTTTATTTTATAAACCAAATTTCGCCCACTGCGGATTTCGAAAACCGTTCCCAATAAAAAACGTGGGTTTTCTTTTTATTTTAGAATTAAAACCAGATATTTAATCATAGAACACATAACTATATACATATATATATATATATATATGTAAGTTTTTATATATATATTTATATATCTTTATATACAAAAAATGAAATTATCAAATTAATTGAGCACCAAATTTCTAAAAAAGATCATTTTCAACAAGATATGCAATTTTATTTGGAAGAACAACATTTCCAAACAGAGGTTTTCAAAGCTTAAGAAAAGAGATTCAAGATGGGTTTTTCATGCCAATCCCAACACAGTTTGCATATATTTTTTTTAATAACCAAAAGGGAGTTGTGAATCTTTTCAAGAAAAAAATAAAAATTAATATAATAGAAACAAGAAAACCTGGTTTCCATAAGTTTGAGAAGATCCAAAAGGGTGCAATAATCCTCCTTCAAATTCCAGTTCCTCCAAGCAAATCCAAAAAACCCACAAAATTGAAAACATGCTTCCTCTCTCAAATTCCATTTTTTCTCAAAACTCCCAGATCCAAAATTGAGAGCCAAATTCAAACATAAGGATTCAACCCTAAAATTTCAACAACCACCCTACTAAATTCTTCCAAATAGAAAATAAGATAAATATCTAATTTCTTTAATTTTTGAATTCAAACTTCAATTTGACTTTTAACTCATTTTCTTTTATTTTTCAATTTCAACTAATATGCATAATTTTCCAAAATGAATAATCCAATTCATTTCAACACAATAATTTAATTTAACACAATCTAATTTAATTAATTAATAAAATAATCTTAATCCAAGATTAAATCATTTTATTAATTAAATTAAATTAATTAATAAATCAATCAACATCTCTAATGTTATAACCCTGTTAATATAATCAATAACTTAAATACCAAACACCATTTAATTGCCTCTTTCTAACTTGAATTTAAATAATGAAGAGAGAGAACAATAATCAAAGCAACACAACTCAACAACACCTGATGACACACAAGGACTAGGGTGACGACTTGGCATGAAAAACCTAGCTACTATCTCCCAATCGAATACCATTGGGTATTAAACACACTCCAACCTATGAAACCAGGTGGAGTCGATGTCTTGTACCTGTCAACCTACAAATCAAGTAACAACATATAGTATAAACAACATAAAATACACACTATGAAGAGGTAATCTCAGAATCGTAGGGCGCTCACAAGCGAGTGATGCGATCCATCCCCTTCTCCAATACAATATTACTAACTGACGAATCTAACATCATTAATATAATCAGAAGCGTAAACATCATTAATTCAATTATCCACTATGCTAATCCAAAGCATGACATAATAATAACATCAGGATAAAATACCAAGTACCAAGGTCAAAGCATTATCAGAAAATAAGGCCTAACCAAACAGAACACTATTCCATCAAAAGAGCAAAATGGAGGGGTCTTACAGGACATCTACCTCTAGACATAGGCTAACACAAAACTGAACCAAACTGAAACAACCAATCACATGTACCACACAAGTGCAACTCAAGTACATCACAAGTACAAGATAAGAACAACATAAGTACAACTCAACTTGGTTACATTACTTCAAGAAATAAACCAAATCATGTATGTTAAGAAAACCATACACATAATAATCGAATACCAACTATGGTCACATCAGGTATGTTAAGGAAACCATACCCATAGAATCGAATACCAACTGTTGTCCTAGATAGAGTGTCATCACAAAGCTCGTCATGGGTTGTCCTCTGGTAATCTTCATAGGCTCTGGCCCCCACTAAGGGTTATCCTGGTGGCCTCTACCGAATCCTGACCCCCATACTTACTCATGCGGAATCAAATACCTTTCGTACAAACAAGATATATGACCTTGCCATTCCAAGCCTTCCCACCCATCCCAAGTCTAAATGAGTCGTTGTGTCTATGAGTGAGGCACAATTATCTTGATTAGTGAGAAGTACCACCTAATCTTCTAAGTTTTGTTTTAGTTATCACTTGATTAAACCACCTCTGAAGGTTTCCCAGTTTACCTCTTTGGGCTCTGGCCCCTACAAAAGCCACTATTCTACTTGACAACACACATACCATCCAATCACCCAGGGTGCCAAAGTGCAACAAACAAGATAATACGACCACTCCTTTCTTAGGAGGCGACATAAGTTAAAACCCTCTCCAACACTGGAGGTAACAAACATAACAAAACCACTCCTTACCAGGAGTCACAAATCACATAATCCACTCCTTCCATAGGAGGCACAAAACATCCCCATTCGTTGGAACCAGGTAAACACTGACTAGACACCATGCACTACCCAAGGGACTCACAATGGGTTGACAAACACAATACGACAACCCACATAACTGGAAACCCCATCTGGAAGACTTATTAAACTCTATAACTCCTTTCCCCAAAACAAGAACACAAAGGAAATTTTCACTGAAGGCAACTGAAAGAAACTACCTTCGGATATTCTAAATCCATTTCCTCATCTTATTTAGCAATAAAACTTAATTTAACAACGTCTTGTCAAGACAAAGGATGAAACTTAAACCAAAATTTTAATTTCCTAATTGCCTTTAAATAATAAAATAAGCATTTTGATCTATAACTCAGAACATATCGCTTTAAAATAAATAACCATTCGTCCTTGCATACTAAATCATTATAAAATAAATCAATTAATTTCGTTATAACTCATTATTTACAAATCCAATATTTTCCCTTTTCAAATCAATTGTTTAAAATAAAATTAATAATTTTTTATTTTTTATTTTTATTTTTTTATTAAATTGCAGGAATCGGGTAGCACAACCCCCTATAAACTGTAGTGTCCCTGGTAAACTTTTTAACATGATCGACGACGCTGGTGCGACACGCCCTCTGGTACCATGAGAATGGGGGATACTAGACCTCATGACCAACCTCCTACAACAGGAAAGATTTAGCCAACCGAGGTAGGGCCCCAACCCCATAAAATCAATAATTTGACTATAAACCCAATATTTTAAAAAATTCAATTACATTTAAATCAAATCACTAATTAGACTTTTGCACATAAATTTAAATTCACAATTACATTTAAATCAAACATTATTTAAAAAATAACATTTTAATATATGTATATATTTAAAAAATATATACATATATCAAAATAAATAACACAACTAAATAAATAATATTATAATACTATATAAGATAATATTAATCATTAACTATATATTATATTAAATATAATACATATTAATATATTAATATTATAAATATAATATTAAAAAGTTTGATCTTATAATATATATATATTTTGAACCTCCCAAAAAGCCTCGGGCCATGTGCCAACCCTTAGGGTTGAGCCACACGGACCTTAGGCCGCGTGCTAAGGATGGGCATTTTTATTGGGCATCGGTCACGGAATATCCAGGTGACAATGGCGTGAATGGTGCAGGGCGGAGTGGAGGCCGGGCGTCGACATTGTCGACCTTGTGTCGTGGCCGGCGACTGTGCACCGTCGTCCCCACAGGGGTGGCTTGACTATGCCTAGCACAGTCGGCCACCACTATGGTGGCGGCGGTGTGAAGCCACCGTAGGCTGGTGGGGCGGCTCCCCATAGTGCCTCCCATGGGGGCGGCTGTGGGTTGAGCCCCAACCCCCCAAAAGTTTACTTATTTATATATATATTTTAAAAAAAAAAAATTTTTTGAACATAAAACGTGCAGATTTTCTTGGAAATCTACGCCCTTACACACAGGGTATTTTAAATTTATTTTCAATAGTATAACCCTTTCTTAGGAAAAATAAATAAATATATAACTATATATAACTATATATATATATATATATATATATATATATATATATATATATATATATATATATATATATATATATATATATATATATATATATATATATATATATATATATATATAACTATATATAACTATATATATATATATGTGTGTGTGTGTACATAGATATATGAATTTAAATACCCCCATTCAGATTGTAAAATAAATTGAAATCCTACTGAAAATAACCATTTACAATCATGTTGATATTGTTTTTCTTGAAGAACATTATTTCCAAACAAAGGATTCCAAGTTTTGAAACCAGATTTGACATGGGTTTTCTTTGCAAATCCACAAAGTTTAAAAATAATTTCAAACAATAGTTAAAATTTGTGAATTAGTTCAAAATGGAAAGAATCTAATAGGAAGAAAACCTGAAACATAAAGCTTGAGAGGTTTCCAATGGTGCAAGGATTCCTTCCTCAGATTCCAGCTTCTTTTCCACAAAACAACAGACTTCTCCACAAATTCAATCCAAAACCCACAAACAACAAAATCCTCCTTTTTTCCCTTTTTTCCCTTTTTTTCATAACTTGTTGAAAACTCATGAAAAATTCATAATAATAAAAAATATCCCAAAAATATCTCATTCAACCACTATAATCAATTTTTAGAAACAAAACAGAAAATATCCCAATTTTCAATTTGCATTTTTCTAATTTTCAAAAAAAGAAATTTTAACACCTTTTCCAAAATTTCCAATTTAATCTTTTCACTTTCAAACATTAAATCCATAATTTCACAATGAAATACTTATTTGATTTAATCATCATCAATTTAATTAATCAATAAAATTAATTTAATCCAAGATTAAATCATTTTATTAATTAAATTAAATAAATTAAATCACATTTCTAACATCATCACCAGATTAATTTAGTCAACCTCTTAAATACATAAAGCCATTTAATTACCCTTTCAACTTGCAATTAAATAATCAGAGAGAGGGAGCAATATTCAAAGCAACACAACCCAACTAAGACCTGACGACACACTAGGACTAGGGTGACGACTTGGCACGGAAAGCCTAGCTACTATCTCCTAATCAAATATTGTTGGGCATTGGACACGCTCAAACCTGTGAAACCAGGTGGAGTCGATGTCATGTACCTGTCAACCTATGAACCAAGAGTATATCCACATGCATAAATATGTCATAATTAAAACACACCATGAAGAGGAAATCACAGAATCGCAGGGCGCTCACAAGCGAGTGGTGCAATCCATCCCCTTCACCAATACAGTATTACTAACTGACGTATCTAACATCATTAATGTAATCAAAACTTAAAACATCATTAATGCAAATATTCACAATGCTAATCTAAAGCATGCCATAATAATATCAAGATCAAATATCATCACATCAAAATATCACATTCACATCGGTTTACAGATAGCGATCAAATAACAACTGAGTTCTAAGTCAAAATACAAACATAAAATACAGCATAACCGAACAGAACACTGTTCGATCAAAAGAGCAAAACGAAGAGGTCCTACACTTGTATGTGAATCAAATTCTTTGTTTCCTTATAATTACATCTTGATTCTAAAATACCTTGCTAACAAAAACCAAGTTAATGACCATTATATCTATGTTGTATATTCTTATATAATGGAAAAATATTATTTATCAAAATTTATAATTCCTTCATAATTATGGCATAGTTAATTAATTGGTTATAAGTAATATTAAATATTTTGTTAAATTAGTTAGATGTGAAATTTAATTTATTAGTTAAATTAATTTAGTAGTTTATTTAAATTTCACAACTTATTAATTTAACCAATTAATTACTTTGACTCGTAATAAAATAATTTAATTATTCTCATAATTATGGTATTGAAAAAGAGTATAGGAGTTGGTATGCATATGAAGTTAGGGGGAGAGAAAGGCCAAACATCTATTTTAAGACAGTACAATCACATTACAATTTGAACCAATCAAATCTTGCCCTTAAGCTTGGAATAAGTTTTAGTTTTCCAATTTGATAGTTTGGGCCTATATTTTGGGTGTCCCAATCCATTTTTTTTTTAAATCTAGGTTTAAACTTCCTCATTGTTAGCTTTACACGTTTTAGATAAAAACATCAATTTACTTAACTTTATAAGAATATATTTTTTCTATAATATGAATAAATAAAAAAGTATTTATTTTTTATTTACTTTAAGTTATGTCTTCAAATGCCCCAAATGTATATATACTAATTTTTTCACTTTTTTAATTTATTCATTTAAATATGAAAAAATGATATATATTTATGAAAAAAAATAAATTATCAATTTTTTATAAAAATTATCTATATATAAATATAACTTGTATTACATGTAATTAGCTATCATATTACCAATTATTTTAAAACTATACTTAACAATATATATATTTTTTAATATTTTACTAATAAAAATATAATCTTTTATGTGCACTTAGAGTTTGATCCTCTTAAACCTTAACCATTACTAATAAGTCTTAGTAGATTAAATACTAGATTCAAAGCATTACAAATCTTGTTCTCATGACATCTTTGAAATTTGAATGTAGGCATCTCAAATTACTTATCAAAGTTTAAGTTTTGTTGATTTGAAGAAAAAATTAACACTTTTAACTCTATTTTGGCTACCCATTTTTATGCACATTACACATACCCAAGTAGAAGAATTTCTAATAAATATGTTGGTCTCAACATCACTATAAAATATATAAGAAAATTATGTTTCATTTGTTTCATCAGAAAAGTGGTCTCATTATCTCATGGTTAGTTTTTATAAAGGATCTCTAATAATAGTATAGAAATAGTGTGATAAACTTCTTTAGATAGCTAGCTAAACTTAAACAAATAAGATTATTCAAGAATTATATTCAATAATTCCAAAATCTATCCTTAAAAATGGATATAATACAAAGGATAACTTGAATGATTTATTTTTGGGTGGTCTCAAGGATCACATTCAACATGAGGTATGCATGTTTAGTGCTAGCTCTATATACAAGTATTGTATCTTAGCATGCAGGGTAGAGGAGAAGTATTTGATTCCTAGAAAGTAAGGGGATAATGAGATAACAAAGAAAGGATATTCAAAACCTTATCTTCTTCAACATACTATGTTGAATCCATAAAAAATTAAGGAGAAAGGTGAAAAAGGGTTATGTTTTAATTGTGACAACAAATATAGTCGAGGACATAAATGTAGTGAAAATAAATTGTTCTATATTTAAGGTCTGAGTGATGAAGTAGAGAAGGAACCAATATTACAAGACACATTAGGGAGTCAAATGATGATGTAAAGGCTACCCAATCTCTCAAATAAAAAATCCAACAACATAAATGAAACAAAGGAATTACAAGAAATGTTCTAAAACTCAACAAGAAGTTTGATTGATTAGCTATTTAACTTTTCTCCATATTACATGGAAATCATTGCCAAAATGAAAATACATCATATACAACTATATGAGCTATTAGAAAACCTCACATATCAGATATGGAGGTTTGATACAATAGTAAATAACCGCCACAAATCGTAACTCTTCAATCCACCTTCTTCCTATAACATCAACTCCTTAAACCCACAATCTTTGATTGAGAACCACTAAAGCAATGAACTTGCAATCTTTTGAACTTGCTTATTTCTATCCAAATACTTTCAAACCTACAACATGGATTCTTGGTCTCCCTCTCCAAGAGTTGTGATACCACCAACGCAAAGGGGACTCCCCTTACAATTTGAAACTCACCACAACAAAAAAGAATTGCGCAAAACAAATGCAAGAAGTAAACATAATATTCAACTATCTCTAAAATCAAATGATATTACAATTTATATCAATGGGATTACTAGTTATATAATTTGAAAATATTTGATGTCACATTACTCTATGGAATTGATGCAGGATCATCCTTGGTTCTTGGCAATCTTGGATCGACTAGAAATATTTTCATTCAATTTTTGTTCTTGTTCAGTTCTTTTCTAGTTCAAGTTGGTAGATTCGGTGTTTCTTTGTGTTTTCTCACTAGATATTGTGTACCTAAGGTTTCATTGTGGATATGCTCAATTGCCTTATTCCAAGTTTTCAGCTCGATTGGATCTTTTTCCAATAATTTATCACTTTTGGATTGAGTGATAGTTTTTGGAACTGGCCCCAAAATAATTTAAAACCCTAACGACTAGTTGGATCAATCAAGGATCTCACCCGACGCTTGCGGATCCTCATAGTATGTTTGAATTTGTTCCTTGGAGTATCCCTGAACTTACCTTTAGGTCCATGCTTCATCATACACATTTACCGTGGAAGAATTTCAGATTTTAGGCTAACATATTCTTGCACACATTACATTTTCCACATTGGGGATTGTAATGATCTTTGGCTGACGCAGATGTTTCTCAACCCACGGATGTGATATAAAGCTTGTAATGAATCATCAGAATGGTAGAAAATCAAGATCAAGTATATTAGGTTGTATATAAAGTTCAATCTATAGGATTTTTGCTTGCATGTAAGAGAACTGTATTTTGAGCATGTTGCAATCAGGCTTCTGAGCTGAATCTGTAAGCCCGAATGTGGCCGACTATATGTAATCAAGACTTTTGATAATAATAAAGTTTGTAACTAAATTTTACTCCAATTTCTATGTAGCTTCTATTGTGTTACTCTTGCTGCACGGTCTAGATTGTTCTCCCAGAGGACCCTCCTACCATGACTGCACAAGATTGGTATCAGAGCGAGATTCATTCCTTGTGAGATCATCCGAGTTTGTGCAATCCTGTTGAAGATTTGTTGTGGGGTGGAAGATTGAGGATCCGACCCGTAGCTACAGAGGATTTGTGTAAAGATGGTGGGAAGAAGAAATGGTAGAGGAAATGGAGCGTGTGGAAATGCAGACCTAGTAGTGATGGAAATGTTGAGAGGAATTGTTGCTAGCTTAGAAGTAGTTGAAACGGCCTAGAGAAGAGGTCGACTAGTTGATGATGTAAGTGATGAAGAAGTGGAAGAACAAGAAGAAGTTGTAAGAGAAGAGCAACCTGGTCTTGATCAAGTGGAAGAAAGGTTCATAAGAGCCCTAACTAGAGTGAACACTAAACCACATTTCAATCCACCAGATTATAATGGTAAGTTAGATTCAGATGAATTGCTTGATTGGATAACAGAGATGGAAAAGTAATTTGATTTTGAAGGAACCCCAGAAGATAAGAATGTAAAGTTTGCTTGTATAAAATTGAAAGGACAAGCATCCCTTTGGTTGGAACATTTGCAGATAGATAGGAAAAGAAAAGGAAAGGAGAAGATAATATAATGGGATCAAATGGTGAATAAGTTGAAGACAAAGTTCATGCCGAAAAACTATCAAATCAGTTTGTTTCGAAAGTTGCAAAATATGAAACAAAAGGAATCAAGTGTGAAAGAGTATACTGAGGAGTTCTATAGTTGAATATCATATCTAGACATTCAGAAGATGAGATCAGACAAGTAGCTAGATATATGAATGGTTTGAGGTCATCTATACAAGATGAGATCAGTTTGATTAATTTGTTGAGTGTGGAAGATGCATACCAATGTGCCCTAAAAGTAGAAGAGAAGTTGAATAAAATACATGAGAAAAGAGAGAGAGGAAGAGGTGGAAGATTTCAAAGAGGAAGAGGACCTTTTTCAGATTATAACAAAGATAAGGAAGTCAGTAAGAATGATAGTTCATACTATAGAGATGGTGGAAATTATTTGAAAAGAGGAGGATATGGTTGTTATAAGAATGAAGGATATAGAAAAGGTGACAGAGGACAAGAGAAAAGATAATTCAAAGGAACTTGCTATAAGTACGGTGGAGAAGGACACAAAGAATTTCAATCTAATCAGGGAGAAACAAGAAAAATAATAGAGAATAATAGGAGAGTAACCTTTGCTGAAGAAGATAATGATGGATCACCTAACAAATTGGAAGAAGGAGAAGTGCTGGTGAATAGAAGGGTATTATGTCAAAGTGAGATGGAGCAAGAATCATTGCAGAGAAAGAATTTGTTTCAGACCAGATGCAAAATAGCTGGTAAATGTTGCAAAGTGATCATAGATAGTGGAAGCTCAGAGAACCTAGCTTCTGAATAAATAGTGACCAAGTTGAAGTTGGAAATATTGAAACACCCAAAGCCTTATTCGATAGCATGGATTCAAGATGAGCATAAGATTCTAATAAGTGAATAATGTTTGGTGAATTTGAAGATAGGAGATTACCATGATGAAGTTTTGTGTGATATTATGCCTATGGATGTATGCCATATTTTGTTGGGAAGACCTTGGTAGTATGACAGACAAGCTATTCATGATGGAAAGAAGAACATATACACTATTGTTGCTAATAGGATGAAACAAGTTTTTTTTCCCTTGGAAGATGTCCCTAGAATTGAGGTTTGTACGAGTGCTAGAATATGTTTGGTTGATGGAAGGAGATTCCTAGATGGACCGAGACATGAGAACATGTGTTATTCCCTAGTTCCTAAGAAGGTTGAAGATTTGAATCATGTAGGAGAACAACTTGAGGAGATAAAAGAGTTGCTGACAAAATATGAAGCTATCATTTCAGACAATGTACCTAATGGATTTCCACCTGTGAGGAGTATTAGTCATTGCATGGATATGATTCCTGGAGCTAGATTTCCTAAAAAGGTAGCACACTGGATGACACTTACAAAAAATGAGGAATTGAATAGACAAATGCAATAATTGTTGAGAAAAGATTTGATCAAAGAAAGCTTGAGTCCTTGTGCAGTACCTATTGTATTGGCACCTAATAAGGATGGAGAATGGAGGATCTGTACTGACTCTAGAGCCATAAACAAGATCAGAGTGAAGTATATATTTCCTTTGCTCTGGATGGATGACATTATGGATTATTTGAGTGGAGCTAAGTACTTTACAAAGATAGATTTGAAAAGTGGATATCATCAGATCATAATCAAAGAAGGAGATGAGTGGAAAACAACATTCAAGACAAATGAAGGATTGTATGAATGGTTGGTGATGCCTTTGGAATAACAAATGCACTGAGTACTTTCATGAGTTTGATGAATGAGTTATTGAATAAATTACTGGATAAGTTTTTAATTGTCTATTTGGATGACATTTTGATTTTCAGTAAGACTAGAGAAGAACATTTGTTGCACATAAGACAAGTTTTGCAAAGGTTGATGAATGAGGTATTGAATAAATTATTGGGTAAGTTTGTAATTGTCTATTTGGATGACATTTTGATTTTTAGTAAGACTAGAGAAGAAAATTTATTTCACATAAGACAAGTTTTGCAGAGGTTGAGGGAAGAGAAGTTGTTGATAAACATTAAGAAGTGTAGTTTCATGAAGGAAAAGTTGGTATATCTAGGATTTTTTATATCAGTGTATGGATTGAAGATGGATCCTGAGAAGGTAAGAGCTATTGTTGAGTGGCCTACACCTGAAAGCATTGGAGAGGTAAGATCATTTCATAGATTGGCTAGTTTCTACCAAAATTTCATTAGGAATTTTAGTTCTATTTGCATCCCTATGACAAAAACAATGAGAGGAGATAGGAAGGATTTCAAATGGACATTTGGATCAGAATTTTTTTTTGAGTTATTGAAGCAAAAAGTGACTGAGCAACTTGTGTTGGCTTTACCAAATTTTAACAAAGTATTTCAAGTAGATTGTGATGCGAGTGGAAATGCAATTGGAGTAGTATTGAGTCAAGAAGGAAGACCAGTAGCCTATTTTAGTGAGAAGTTGAATGATGCTAGGAGAAGATATTCAGTGTATGATTAGGAGTTCTATGCCATAGTTCAAGCTTTGAAGAAGTGGAGACATTACTTGTTATCTAAGGAGTTTTTGTTGTATAAAAGATCATCAAGCTTTGCAGTATTTGAATAGTCAAGGTAATTTGAATCAGGAACACATGAGATGGGTAGAGCTCTTGCAGAGTTATAATTTTTTTTTAAAGCATAAGAGTGGAAATTCAAATAGAGTTGCTGATGCTTTGAGTAGGAGAATGGATTTTCTAGCACAGATGAGAGTGGAAGTATTAGGCTTTGAAGAATTGAATAACTTGTATAAGGAAGACCCGGATTTTGTAAAACCTTGGAAGTCATGTAAAGAACCAGTCTTGGAGGATAGGAGTCATTGGTTGGATTATTTAATTCAAGAGGATATGTTGTTTAGAGGAAATCAATTGTGTATACCTCGAAGTTCAATGAGGGATAAATTGATAAAAGAGAAACATAGTAAAGGATTGGCAGGACACTTTGGAGTTGATAAGATAGTAGAATTGGTGAGTGAGAATTACTTTTGGCCACAGATTCATAAGGATCATGTTAAGAAATTTGTGCAGAGTTGCAGATTTTGTCAAGTTGCAAAAGGAAGTAGTCAGAATGTTGGATTGTATAAATGTTTGACAGTACTCGAAAGACCTTGGGAAGATATCAACATGGATTTCATACTTGGTTTTCCTAAGACATGGAGAGATAATGATTTCGTATTTTTGGTGGTTGAAATATTTTCAAAGATGGCACATTCCATACCTCGTAAGAAGACAATAGATGCAGTACATGTAGCAAACTTGTTTTTCAAAGAAGTGGTCAGATTGCATGGATTACCTAGGAGTAGTATTTCAAACAGAGATACACAATTTGCTGGTTAATTTTGGAGGACTCTTTGGAAGAAGTTGAAGACACATTTGAAGTTTAGTTCTACTTTTCAACCATAGAAAAATGGAAAAACAAAGGTAGTAAATAGAAGTTTGGGAAATTTGTTGAGATGTTTGGTTAGAGAGAAGACAGGAAGTTGGGATTTAGCCCTTACACAAGCAGAGTTTTCCTACAATATTTTAGTGAACAGGAGTACTAGAAAAACACCTTTTGAGATTTTTACTGGAGCTCATCCTAGAGGTATATCAGTAAGGAAGATAAAATTAGTGCAGAAGTAGAGGAATTTATAAAATATATGAAGAAAGTGCATATTCAAGTGAAGCAACAGTTGGAAGATATGATGTTTCTTTAGAGATAGAAGAAAGACTCGTGGAAGACAGTACAAAGAATATCTTATGAAATGAAAGGGTAGACTAGTGGAGGACTCTTCTTGGATTTCTTAGGCTGAGTTAGACCGTATTGGTTTTACTTTAACCCCAACAAAGTGAGGGAATCACTTTTCATTAACCTTGGATGTCTAATGTAGGAGCATCCTTGGTTCTTGGTAATTTTGCATCGACCAAAATTATTTGCATTCAGTTTGTGTTCTTGTTTAGTTCTTTTCTGGTTCAAGTTGGAAGATCTGATGTTTCTTCATGTTTTCTCACAAAATCTCACATACCTAAGGTTTCATCATGGACATGTTCAATTTCCTTATTCAAATTTTTTAGCTCGATTGGATCTTTTTCTGACAAGTTATCGCTTTTGGATTGAGTGAATTTTTTTGGAACTGTCCCTAGAATAATTTTAAGCCCTAATGGCTAGTTGGATCGATTGCAAATCTTGCCTGATGCTTACAGATCCTCACATTGTGTTTGGATTTGTTCCTTGGAGTATCCCCAACCTTACTTTTAGGTCTACGCTTCATCATATGTATTTACCATGGAAGAATTTCAGATTTGAGGTCAATCTATTCTTGCACACATTACATTTCCTCATTGGAGATTGTAATGATCTTTGATCAATGCAGATGTTTCTCAACCCACAGTTATGATATAAATCTTGTAATGAATCATCAGAATGGTAGCAAATCAAGATCAACTAGATTAGGTCGTATATATAGTTCAACCTGTAGGACTTTCACTCACATGTAAGAGCAATGTATTTTGAGAATGTTGCAATCTGGCCTATGAGCTGAATCTATAAGCCCGTATGTGGCCGACTATATGTAATCAAGATTTCTAATAATAATAAAGTTTGTAACTGCATTTTCCTCCAATTTCTATGTAGCTTTTGTTGTGTTTTTTATTAAGGAAAAAATAGGTTTTGAATGGGCCCCAAAACCCTTTAACAAAAGAGAAGAGAAAGATAAAGGATGAATAAGTACAAGTCAAAGAACATTAAGCTTCCAAAAAAGAAGATCTAAAAAAAAACAACCCAAAGGCAGCACCACAAAAAAACTAGCAAAAAACCAGCAAGAGCCCAACCACTAAGCCAAATTCCTCAGGAGGTTCGTTGCCTCCAGTTCCAGATTTTCATATTTAATGTTGCTTTCTTTATGTCCTGGATGTTGACAAGGGCCCTGCCAGCCTTTCTCTTTAGGTTCGCTCTAGTTCTTTTGCACAGACCAAAACCCTCCACCTAGCTTTGATCTTCTTTAGGTTCCAGATCCATGATAGTCCTCTCCTGATACACATTCTCCATATTTTCAACCATCATATTCATTGTGTTCACAGTAGATTTTTGGATCATATTCTCTGTCTTGTTGTGTGTTCAATCAGATTAGGCCCTTCCAGTTTGTTGCTAATAGCCCTCTATTTCAGTTTTATTTCCTTAATCTCAAAAAACACCCATCTCATTAATTTGAAAAAATCCATACCCCTTATGAGCAATGGCTAGGATATCCACATAAAACTCATGCTCGGCTTTGAAGTAATGGTAATCACCCTTGAGGTCACTGGGAAAACAAGGTCCTCATAGTCAGTTGCAAGGTAGCTAGAGTATTCTGACAAGGGGGATGACTGAGAATCCTCCTGATTAGTTTCATGGGAGGGGTCCTCCAAGTCCTTTCTTTTTCCTTTTTTTGGAGGGGAGACAAAAAAATTCCCTTTAGGCTTCAACTTAACATCTTCAGAACCCGGGAAAAAAAACCTTAACTCTACCCTTGTAAGTCATTGGACCAGGTTTAGATGGGGTGCCAGCTTTCAACTTACCTCTACTCCTACCCTTCCCCAAAGTCTTCAAAGGCTGACCAACCTCATCCCCTGAATTAGTTTCCCATTCATCCTTTTCCATATAACTAGTACCCAATTCTTCTTTAGTAGAAACATAGTGGGGAGAGGGAGGCAAATTGGACAGAGTTGTCATGGCTTTAAAATTCTCAATATAAGGACAAGAAAACCCTCATGAAGGATAGGTATCTAACAGCCAACAAGGTTCATGCTATGGTCATTGAGACTGGCATTCAAGGAGGTGGAGAGATAGAAAGGGAAATAAACCCTTACCTAATGCCGAAAGTGGTTGAGGAACACAAAACGGTAGTCAAAGACCATAGCGAATCTTCCATCCAAAGTTATGTATTCCATGATCACCTTTAGCACCTCCTACTAGAGAAATTTGATATTCTTGGAATCATTAATGCTTTTGGAAACCCTACACAAGTCCTCTTTTTCCTTGTCTATCTTCAAAAACTTTTTCATGGCTTGGTTGGAAAGTTTCTTGTCCCTATAAAATTTTATACCCTTCATGAAGAGCCCTGTAACCTCAACAATAAGTTGCTCATCAATGGAAACCTTCCTTCCAAACAAATTAACTTTTTCTTTCTTCCACTCCTTAGAAAAATTCCTAGTGACCTTATGATCCCAACTGTGGAGTTTTTCAATGTAGGAAGTAATCCCTCCTTTCTCTAGCAATGGCCACACCCTATCATTGTTCCTCAGCTCCTCACAGTCTGTCGGCTCCGAATGGAAACACTCACCACCCATATTGACAAAACTACACACCCTCTCAGAAAACTTCAGAATACCACTTAAGCTGATGGCGAAAATACCCAAAAAGCATGCGAAGTGGAAAATATTGGGGAGGCTATTAAAACCATGGTACTCCAACCTTCGATGATAAATTATTGAATAAAAGTTTTGATACTAAATGACATGACACTCATAATTCTTAATCATTTATTAGTAGGGAGATTTGAGGCCATCCCATGAGTTCTATCATACGTCAATAAGGCCATGACATCAACCTCCAACTTGTCACCCCTTTGCCATATGATTCCTTCGTTGGCCTGAATGCCCCTGTTGGTAAAGAAATCAACATCGTGTTAATTTCCTAGTAAGCATGGGAGATGAAACAATTATCAAAGGATTTTATAATCCCCTTGGAGAGATTAATCCAACTCTCAATAGTCCATGTAGGATTTTGGAGACCCTTAATACATTGGATGATATTGTTTGAATCCCCTTCAAGCCACACATTTTTAAAGTTGAGTTGGTGGTCTAGATTTAAAAATTGGTAGGCCCCTATGGCTTCAACAAGGTGGTTGGTCTGGGTACCCAAGGGGAGTGCCACCGCTGAAATAAAAATACCATTCTCATCGCTTATCACTCTCCCACACCCAACAGGCCCAGGGTTACCCTTAGCTTCCCCATCAAATTTTATTTTAACCCATCCAAGAGGAGGAAGGTTCCAATGGATTCCATCTCTAGGTCCCTTAGTTGGTCTAAGAGGATATTAATATCAATATCAATCTTCCATGCATCAACTACTCTAAGCTCATAATATTGGCATATGACCTTTCCTTCTACCTTGAATTTGTAATTAAGCCAATTTAAATTCTCTCTCACTGCTCTGATGATTTTACCAAAGAAAATTTCCTTCGTAAGAGAAAAATCCCTAAAGATTCTATTGGTACGCTCTTTCTAGATACCCCATGCAAGGTGTGGAAAAATATACCGCCAAAACAATTTTAGCACCTAATTGTTTGAGGGGGACTTCCACTAGAAATAGAACTCGAAAATGGAGCCAGGAAAAAACTAGCTAAGGTTCCACAACTGCAAAACCTTGCACCAAATGTTATACGCAAAAGGACAGAGGATACAAATATGGGAAACGGTCTCAGCCTCTGCACAACAATGATAACATCTATTAGGAAAATAAAGACCAAACTTATAGATATTGTCATTAGTCATAATTTTATTCTGAAGAAGGATCCACACAAATATTGATTTTGGGTATAATATTTTGCACCCAAGCCTTCACCCACACAGGAGAGGGGGAGAAATGATGATAGGAAGCCACCATCGAATAGACAGAGAAAACCCTTGCAGAAGACATTTTCCAAACCATAGAATCCTCCTGACCCCTTAGGCTCAACACCGTCGAGTTTAGCAATGATTGCAGAGGAGAAAGGTCCAGACTAACTATAGAGATACAAACCCACTGATCATTCATCTAGTAATCCACGACTAAAGTACCAAATCTGGCTTTTCATTCCTCCATATGGTTCTTAAAAACAAAGTGATTACATAGAGGTTCATTCCCAATCCACTTATCTTCCCAAAACTATTTTTTTACCATCTCCCAACTTCCAAGAAGCACCTTTCCCAACAAGATCCCTAGCCTTAATGACATTATTCCATAGAGTAGAACCATGAGGGAGATTTCGAGAGCTAAGAAAATCCTTAAAAGAGACAACACCCCACAAATATTTACTGTGCCATATAGCATTCTATTCACTATTTTCCGCAAAGGATCTCCAAACCTGCTTTGCCAAGAGGGATTTATTAAAGACTCAAATGTTCCTTAGAACAAGACCTCCATATTTTTTGGGTTTACACACACTCTCCCAAGCAACCAGCGGGATCCTCTTCTTCTCCTCAACCCCCGACCAAATAAAGCATTTTTTAATCTTTTCAATAATTTCAGCAAATTTGGAAGCGATATTGAACAAACTAAGAGCATAGATAGGAAAATTTTGAAGGGAAGACTTTAGCAACGTAACTTTACTTGCTTGACTGAGGAGAGCCCCTTTCCAACCCACCAACTTCTGACTAAACCAATCCACAAGGGAAATCCAAAAAATAATCAAGAGGTTTGGTTCCCAAGGGAAGCCCCAGATAAATGGATGGAAGAGAGTTAACAGTACAACCAAGAATATCATAAATCTTCTTTTTCCTAGATTCCAGAGTATTGAAGAAGAAGAGGGAGCTTTTTTCCCGGTTAATTTTCTGCCCCGAGGCTTCCTCATAAAGCAAAAGAGAGCACTTCAAAGTTCCAGCTTCACCAATAGTCGATCTTCCCATAAGAGTTGTGCCATCAACAAATTGCTAATGAGAACAAACAAGATTAAATTATGTGGGTTGTTTTTTTATTTATTTTGGATAATTGGGTTATACAAATTTAGTATATGAATACATAGAATATAATATAGTTTCTATTGCTTTGATTATTCCAATATAAACTTATGTTAAATTGCATGTTTAATATAGATGTCTTTTTAATAACATGAGAAATTTGAAATGATTTTGGTTTAATCATTATTGTTGATCATTTGATTATTAGTCATATTATGATGTGATTCTGACTAACATACTAACTAGACTATATTGATGAGATGGATGTAGGAAAGAATATTTCCTCCTAGATGAAGAGGGAGAGTGTCATCAAAGAGAGATGTAGATAAAGATTCTTACTAGTCATATCATGCCATAAATAAATAACTATTTGCACACACACACACACAACATATCATATATCATTAAATATAATGTTTTTGTATTCATTAGTTCCTTCATAAGTGTCTTTGTTGGCATTAATAGTTAGCACTAAAGAGTTGTCTTATGTTAAAGTTGTGGGCTAGATGTGTTTCATGTTATTTTTATGGTTACGCTATTCATGATCATTGATTTTTTAGTGTGAAAGGATATGGAGATCATTCTCTAGTTATTTTATTAATCTCAAAATGAAGAGTTAAAATTTTAGTCTTAATTGAGAAAGAATACTGTTGAAAGAAAAAAATAAAAAAAATTAAATGTATATCCTAAAATAATAACTACATGCATTAAGATGGCTTGCCTAAAAATTAGTGCAACTTCTTTGGAACTACCATCACTCATCTCTAATCAAATCCTATCAAAGAGGAAGGAAATGTTGAAATGCATAATTTACTCTTTTCAATTGGAGGAGGAATAGTAATAGTATGCACCATGTTGGGGAAATTAGAGAGAAAATGAAATCAAATGCAAAAAATTATTAAGAAAACATTGGAAGGAAAGAGGGAACATTTTTGGTAGAGGTGATTGGAATTTTTTGGGAAGAAAGGAGAAGTAAGGAAAAGGGATTTTGAAGGAAGCTAATTCACCAAGTCAGATATGTAATTCCTTTCATACTTTTTTGTTTTTAAAGAACTTCTTAGAGGTTTTTGTTAAAGATTATTTAATAAAAGGGTAAAAGGAAATATAAGAAAGAGAATACTTTCCTTACAAAAAATATAAACCTCCTTGAGATACTCTACTGGTCGAGTCATTTCATAGGATATCTATACATCCTCTCTTGTGATTTTTTGTAGCTATTATCATACATTACTTGTAGATCCATTGTTTGGTGTATGTTTTAATTTTGTATATGCATTAATCCCTTACAAATCTATTAGTATGTTTGCTTATGTGAATATATGATTGTATGTGTATGTGTATATGTGTATACATACACATATACTCATAGAAATATAAATGTATTATATAGTAGATATTAAAGGAGCTAAATCTTCGCTTAGTTAACTATCAAACAATGAATGTATTTTATAGTTATATTATGGTTCTTTGAGGAATACCAAGTCATACATGAATTTGTTGGTCTTTCGAAACCATAATTAAAGATCATGAAACAACCATAAAAAACTTAGTTGTTACTTGGAGATGTCAAAGATATGGTTGCACTAACTTTCCATAGAAATACAAAGAATGAATTTTTGTTATGTTTTAATAATTTTTTTATTTCAACCAATATCAATGCCATGTTGATTTTTAAATCATAACTGACCCAATCACTTACTTATTACCTTTTTTTTCATAAAGAACTCATCCAATATTTTAAACTAAATATTAATGCATTGTTCACATAAATCATTAGCAACCATAAAGGTTAAATATTAGTGTGTTGTTGATGTAGAAGCATCCAAGGTGTAAGAGCAATCTTGCATCAACAAAAAAAAAAGTTTTTTTCTTTTCAATAAGGGCTAAATTGGTTAGAGTTTGTTGACTATGAGGATTTGTAGAAGTTTGGGATTTAGGCCTCCGACTTATCTCTTATCACTTGCCAAAGAAGAAAGAGTTAGTCAATTTATTCTTAAGTTTGATTGGGTTTCAAACTTGAGGCTTTTGGCTCTTTACAACAAAGGTTCAGAAATTGGGATTTAGGGTTAAGGCTTAAACCTTAGGTTAAATTTTAAAGTGATGTATAAGGTATGGAGGAACTCTGAACCTCGATAATCAAAAGGGGTTAAAATTCGATAAGGAGATGTTTCAGGCTTTGTGAGTCAGAGATGAGGCTTATGCCTCATTCAAAAGATGGTAAGTAGTGTGATGGATGTGTGAACTCTAACATCCAACAATCTCATACACTTTGTGTTTTCATACTTCAGAGTTTTAGAGGTTTATGTGATGGTTTATGATAGCTGTGAAGGGTGGTAAAAGGTAAAGGGGAAGGCCCATGACCAAACGTCGACAAGTATAAAAATACTTCATATTTTTTTGTTTAGGCTTGCCTCTTGAGCTCTTCTATGTATTCCAGGTATGAAGTATGAGGGATTGGCGACCCTTGATCCCCAACAAGTATGATGAGTGGAAAAATCCTTCCATTCTACAAGAAGAATATTTTTACTTGGTTTGACCAATGTAGGAATGTGGTGTTGTGACATGTGGCTAAGAGCTATTGGATGGACTGATTCACATCATTTTTATGAAACATAAATGGTCTATGGTGTTTAGATGGTGATGATTTAATGGTGCATTGGCATAGAAAAAGAGACAACCACTCTAGTTATGTTTTTTTGTTGATTGTAAGTAAATGATGGTACTAAGGCAAGATGGTTGAAATAATTTAATACAGATCAGATATACAAGGAAACACATTAAATGAAGAATAAACCCTAGGTTACAAATTGCTAAGAATAGAAAATACAATGAACCTGGATGAGATTGCAGTGATCGAGGTAATGAATATTTCTCGTTGCTAAAGCTAGAGATGAAAAGATATAATTACATCAGAAAGGGAAAGCAAGGGCAACTTGGTGGTAAGGCATGAGAGCCTAGAGCGGAGTTTATTTTATATTTGAAGATTTTGGCAGATTCATGTAATAAAAAATCCCACATGGTTAAATTGTAATGATGTATTTTCATTTTCATTCCAATGATAATTTATAAGATCTTTGTCTCTTTCTTGTATCTTTATTGTGCAATTCTCTATTGTTGTTGTGAGTTTGAGATTGTAAGGGGAGTACCCTTCATCGGGTGGTATTAGAGCAGGTTTTCTTGAATGTGCAAATAGATCACCAAAAATGAGGTAGTTTGTACTAGGATTTGTGGTTGTGGGTCTATGAGGAAGGATACTTCCATGAAGAATCCATGGTGGGAGAAATGTTGGTGTAAAAAATGATGGTTTATATCCCTCCAGAGACAATTTCAAGCACTGTAAGAGGATCTATGTCGAGGAGTTTATGTTAGAAGAAGGGATGAAAGTGAAGATGAGGATGAAGAAAAATAGTTTGAGGAAGAAGAGGTAGCAGATAGGGATCCTAAAGAGGATAGAAATTTGAGGGCCATTTCCAAGATTAGAAAGAGACCTAAGATTGATGTTTCTAGAATTTTTGGGAATCTTAACCTAGAAGAGTTGATCGATTGGATCAATGATATGGAGGATTACTTTCAATATGAAGAGGTGGAAGATCTTGAGAGGGTCAAATTTTCAAAGGCCGAGCTGAAAGGTCATGCCAATATATGGTGGAAAGAGGTTCGGTTGGAAAGAAATCGAAGAGGGAAAGAGAAAATAACAAGATGAGATCGAATGATGAAAAATCTAAAGAGATAGTTCATTCCTATGGATTATGAGAAATATTTGTTGAAAACGATGCAAGGTTTGAAATAAACAAGAAAATCCATCAAGGAGTACACTGAAGAGTTCTATTGAGTCCTAATTAGGGTAGGTCATTTTAAGGCCAACAAGGAGAAAGGTTCCATTTAAAGCTGAGTATTCAAGTAGAGTTGAGTTTGGTGAGAATTTCTATCATTGAATATGCATACCAGTTTGCCTTGAAGGTAGAGGAAAAGCTAAATAGAATATTTGAAAGAAAACAAAGAAGTCGAGGTGGAAAGACTAGTGGTTGATCATATGGTGGCCAAAGTAAAGAACAAATGAAGAATGAAGGATCCAGTAATAGTCAAAACTAAAAGGGAGATAAACACTTACCACCCTCGAGATCAAAATAATGGAGACTGAAGAGGAAGAGGAAGAGGAAGAGGGCTAGAAAGAGGAAGGTTCTATGGAACTTATTTTCAATGTAGAAGAGAAGGACATAGAGCCTACAAGTTTCCTTAACATCAAGGAATAAAAAATAGAATACCTGAAGGAAATGTACGAGTTGTGCATGTAGATGAAGATGTTGAGTCTTTGCATCATGAAGACACTGAAAGAGGAGAGGCCCTTGCTATTAGAAGATCCTTTCTGAATTTGAGGAGAAGGAACCAGATCAAAGAAAGAACTTGTTTCACACTTGATGTAAGTGTGAAGCTAAATTTTGTAATGTTATCATTGATGGAGGTAGCATTGATAACCTTGTTTCAGAGGAAATGGTTAGTAAGTTGCAGTTGGAGAGAAGGAGGGATCCAAACACCTACCAAATTGCTTGGTTGCAGAAGGACCATAAAGCTTTGGTCAATGAACAATATTTGGTAAAGTCCAAAATTGGAAATTATCATGATGAGGTATTGTGTGATATTACTCCTATGGATTTCAGTTGTATGTTGTTAGGGAGACCATGGTAGTTCAATTGACATGCAGCACATGATGGACATCCTAACACCTACTCTTTGAAAAATGGTGGAGTACGCCATAAGTTGAAACCCCTAAAAGAGATAGAGGAAAAGGTATGCAATAATGCTAAAATATGTCTAATTGATGGAAGGAATAGAGGAAATGGTATGCAATAATGCCAAAATATTTCTAATTGATGGAAGGAAATTTTTAGAAGGTATGAAACATGAACATGTGTTATGCTTTGATTCCTAGAGTTGATAGAAAAGATGATAGGGAGATTCCTGTAGAGGTTTCTAATTTACCGGATAAATTTCAAGACATTATGTCTGATAATGTACTTGAGGGTTTGCTTCTAATGAGAAATATTAGTCATCAGATGGATTTGATTCTTGGAGCTAGTTTTCTAAGTAAGGCATCCCATTAAATGACTTTGATAGAGAACAAAGAGTTGAATAGAAAAGTACAAGAGTTTCTATTGAAGGGATTGATTTGAGAGAGTTTGAGTCCATATGGGATACCTGCAGTACTAGCACCGAAAAAGGATGGAGATTAAATCATGTGTATAGACTCTCAATCCATCAACAAGATTACTATCAAGTATAGGTTTTCCTTTCTAAGGATGGATGACATCATGGATTGTTTGAGTGGATATGAATACTTCATGAAGATAGATTTAAAGAGTGGATATCACCATATTCATATTAGATAAGGAGATGAATGGAAGACAAACTTCAAAACCAAGGAGGGCTTGTATGAGTGGTTAGTCATGCCTTTTGGGTTAACCAATGAACCCAACACCTTCATGCATCTCATGAATGAGGTATTGAAAGAATTTTCAGCTAAATTTGTCATTGTTTATTTTGATGATATTATATTTTTTACAAAACATTGGAAGAACATTTGATGCATATCAGAGAAGTTTTTGAGAAGCTAAGAGAAGAAAACATTGTTGATTAATTTGAATAATTGTAGCTTTGTGAAGAAAGAATTGGTATACCTATGATTTTTTGTCTCAATAGATGGTCTGAGGATGGACCCAAAGAAGGTGAAAGCTATCATAAAATGGCCTACACCAAGGAGTTCTACGGAGGTGAGATATTTTCATGGTTTATCAAGTTTTCATAGAAAGTTTATTAAAGGGTTAAGTAGTATTTATGCACATCTAATTGAAACAATGAGAGGGGATAAAAAAGTGTTTGAATGGACTACCAGATCAATCAATATTTTTTATTTGTTGAAAAAGAAAGTCATAGAGTATCTTGTTTTGGCACTTCTAGATTTCAATAAGGTATTTTAGGTAGATTGTGATGCTAGTGACAATGAAATTCGAGTTGTTTTGAGTCAAGAAGGTAAAACTATTGCTTATTTTAGTGAAAATTTGAATGATGCAAAGAAGAAGTATTTTGTTTATGATCAAGAGTTTTATGCTATAGTTAAAGCTTTGAAGAAATGGAGACACTATCTATTGCCAAAAGAGTCTTTTTAATTTATTGATCATCAAGCTTTACAATATTTGAATAGTCAAGGGAAGTTAAATCAATGACATTTGAAATGGGTTGAATTTTTGCAAAGTTATACATTTTTTTTAAAGCATAGGAGTGGAAGGTCTAATAGAGTTGTAGATGCCTTAAGTAGGAGGAAAATTTTGTTAACAAAAATGCAAGTTGAAGTTGTTGGGCTCAATGAACTCAAGAGATTGTATCTTGAAGATCATGATTTTATAGAAGCTTGGAGAGCTTGCATGGATCCTATCATTTTGATAGGACAAGATGGTTGGATTTCATTATCTAAGATGGTATGCTATTTAGGGGAAACCAATTATGTATTCTGAGGAGTTCCATTAGAGAGAACCTAATAAAGGAGAAGCATATTGGGGGATTAGTTGGAAAATTTGGTCAAGATGAGATCGTTACCAATGTTAGTGATTACTACTATTGGCCATAGTTGCAACAAGATGTGAATAAGTTTGTACAAAGTTGTAGGGTATGTTAGATGGAAAAATGAGCAAGTCAGAATACTAGGTCATACCAACCATTGCCTGTACTAGAGAGGCCATGGGAGGACATTAGTATGGATTTTGTTCTTGGTCTACCAAGGACATAGAGGGGAAATAATTTAATATTCGTGGTGGTTGATAGATTTTCTAAGATGGAACATTTTATTCATTGTAAAAAGACTAATGATATTCATGTTTCAGAGTTGTTTTTTTCAGGGAGGTGGTGAGATTGCATGGTTTACCCAAGAGCATAGTTTCAGATCAAGATACCAATTTTGTTGGTTATTTTTGGAGGACATTATGGAAGAAGTTGAAGAGTGATTTGAAGTTTATTTTTGTACACCATCCACAAAGTGATGGATAGATAAAAGTGGTGAATATAAATTTCGGAAACCTACTATGATGCTTGGTAGGAGATAAACCCAAAGGATGGGATCTGATTTTATCGTAGAAAAAATTTTATTAAAAAAATTCTATGAACATGAGTATTGGTAAATCACCATTCTAGATTGTATATGGGAGCAGTCCACGGAATTATTTTGAGTTGAGGATGGAAAAGGGAGAAAAGACAAGTTTTGAAGCTAAACACTTTGATAAGAACCTAAATAATTTGCATGAAGAGGTGAGAAAGCATATTAATAAGATGAATATATAGTATAAGGCTAAGGTAGATCAGAAAAATGAGACATAATGAATTTAAGGTTGAAGATGAAATCATGGTTCACTTGAGAAAAGAGATATTTCTAGTTGGTACTTATAATAAATTGAAAATGAAGAAGTTTGGACCGTGTAAAAGCTTAAAGCAACATAATTCAGGAAATGCTTATGAGGTAGAGTTGCCTAAAGAAATTAATATTTCTCCTATATTTAACATCTTAGATTTGACAAAGTATCATCAAGGATAAATTGAAGAATAATTGGCAGAAGCACAATGGAATATGCTAACACCTACTTTAGAAAAGGAAGAGATAGAATAAATTTTGGATAGTCATGTGGGTAGAAGCATAAGAAATAGGAAATATTTAGAGTACCTAGTGAATTGGAAGGTAAGGCCTATTAAAGATTGATCATGGTTATCTAAGGCTAAGTTAAATTGCATGGGTTTTCCTCTAACCCCTGAGAAGTGATAGGATCACTTTTCAAATTACCCTGAGTGTTTGATGCAAGAGCATCTAAGGTGTAAGAGAAATCTTGCATCAACCAAAAAAAAAATTATTTTATTTTCAATAAGGTCTAAATTAGTTAGAGTTTTTTGAGTATGAGGATTTGTAAAAGTTAGAGCTTTGGGCCTTAGGACTATCTCTTATCACTTGCCAAGAATAAAGAGTTAGTCATTTTATTCTTAAGTCTGATTGGGTTTCGAACATCGAGCTTGTGGCTTACTCTTTGTTGTAATGGGTCTAACATTAGGCTTCAGGGTTCAGGCTTATGCAATGTAATGGATGCACATAATTTGACATCTGACAATCTCATACACTTTTTGTTTTCGCACTTTAGAGTTTTAGAGGTTTGAGTGATGGTTTGTGATAGATACGAAGGGTCGTAAAAGGTAAAGGGGAGTGCCAATGGATGAACCTTGGTAGGTATAAAAGACTTCAAAATTCCTTGTTTGGGCTTGGCTCTTGATCTCTTCAATGTATTCTAGGTATGAATTATGAGGGATTGGTGACCCTTGATCGTCGACAAGTACGATGAGTGGTAGAATCTCACTATTTTGCATGAAGCTTATTTTATCTTAATTTGACCAGTGTGGGAATGTGGTGTTGTGACACATGGCAAAGAGAAATTGGTTGGACTGATTCACATGATTTTTGTGAAACATAAGTGATCTATGGTGATCAGATGGTGATGATTTAATGGTGTGTTGGCATAGAAAAAGAGATAACAACTCTAGTTATGTTTTGTTGTTGATTGGAAGTAGAAAATATTACTGAGGCAAGATGGTTGAAATAATTTAATATAGATCAGATATATAGGGAAACACATTCAATGAAGAACAAATCCTAGGTTACATATTGCTAAGAATAGAAAATACAATAAACTTGGACAATATTATAGTGATTGAGGTAATGAATATTTCTTGTTAGTGAAGCTAGAGATGAAAAGATATAATTCCATCAGAAAGGGAAAGCAAGGGTGTCTTGGTGGTAAGGCATGTGAGCCTAGATTAGAGTGTTTCAGATTTGAAGATTTTAGCAGATTCATGTCATTAGAAAGCCCATGTGGTTAAACTGTAATGATGTAATTTCATTTTCATTCTAGTGATAATAGAAGATATTTATCTCTTTTTTGCATTTTTATTGTGGAATTCTCTATTATTGTTGTGAATTTGAGATTTTAAGGGGAGTATCCTTCATCAATTGTCCTCATTTGGCTTATGCATCATATGGTAATATAGTGAATATTTCTACTCTATCATAATGTTGTTGAGTATAAATAAATTTTTTTACTTATCCTATATTCAATTGTATGCCCTAATTTGTTTTAATAATCCTATAATGCATATATAAATATATACATATAAATTAGTGTCCTATAATAGTGCTTGATGTATAGAATAAGAAAAAATATTTTGAACCAAAAATAGCCTTGAGAATGCAACTATTATGGTGTGTGAAAAATATACAATTTGTTCATGATTAGAATATGCCCCAAATAGTGGAAATATTTTTTGTCTACTATCTCTATATGTTATAACAATGTATTGTTGTGAATATAATGAGGCCTTCTTATGAAAAGTTTGAAAAAATTATGTGTGAGAAATGACACACATGATCTATATTAGGAATATGCTTTTATATTTTAAAAACTTGGCCAAAGTAATGCAATTGTTGCTTGCATTATTAGTTCATTATGTTTGATAAGTTGTATTTAAATTGAAGTTGTCATACTTAGCTAAATATTATATAGGGTAATATGATAGATTGTATGCGACCGAGTCAACGCACTATAGTATGTTGATAGTGGTTGTCATTGGGTGTCATCCCTTATTTGGTGGTTATTGAATTTCATGAGGAGATTTTTTATTGTTGATTTTCATTGTATATCATGCCTCATCTAATAGTTTCTAAAGTTCATGGTTGGATGCCATCCCTTATCTAAAGAAGAGTTGTAGAATTTCATGGTTGGATGTCATGCATTATTTTATGCCTAGAAAATTTATGTAGTGCACTATTGTTGTCAGCAGAGTTGTTTTTATAGTGATATGTTTAGATGAGGATTAGAAGCATGAATGATAATGGAGAGATACTATTAAAGGTCTATAATATGTCATTTTTCTCTCTCCTAATGTTCTTGATGAAGTATGTGTTGTTGAAATAAATATCTAGCCTCTGCAAGGTTCTTAAGTGTTTTTTGGTTCAAGAAGTTGCATTGAAGTCTATATAGGAGAATGCTCCACATTCCTCCACTATTTAAGTTTCAGTCTTGTAGTTTTGGATTTAATGTTATTACTCTATGAACATTGCACTCCTATCTTTTCAGGTCACTTGTTTTGCTGAGGAGAGTTTTATGAATTTCAAAATGTTGGTAGTGTTGTTGGTTGTCCAGATTGGTCCAAGAGATGCTCCACATTTCTCCATGATGATGGGAAATATGAATTAGAAGGTAAATGATAGAAAATGCATAAGAAATAAAAAATAAGACTTTATACCTTCATTTCTCCTTCCTCTTCATGGATTAAGCTCACAAGATGCACCCTTGTCTTGTAGATTTGCTCCAATGATTGAAGGGATGTGATTGCTCAATATTTTAGCATGATGATGATTTGAGTAGCATACGAATACGAAGAATGTATTTTATGAGAAATGAGATCCAAGGCCTCATTATATAGAATTTTGGTGAGAGGAATCAAGGGCTATGATTGAATGGTTAATGGAGGATTGTGATTGATTCAGAAGGTGAGGTTTGGATCAAGGATGAGGATTGATTAGCCTTGTGACAAGTGTCACAAGATGGAAAGGGGTGAAATGGGGAGGTGTTTTCACACATGTGTGAGCACACATTGGGAAGAGAGACATTAAATTTGTGTAAGAGAGATAGGGTGGATCATAGGGTGGCTTGTATAAGAGGTTGGTGGGGGTAGGTGAGATGTAGGAATTTAAAATTAGGAAATAATCATAATGATGATTAGGGATGAGGGTTAGATCTATTAATCAAGGATTAATTGATTAATGAATATGGGTTGAGTTAATAAACCAAGGGTTTATTAACTTAGGTGAAGTTAAAATTTGGAAAATGGGATAATGATGATTAGGATGGGGATGAGGTTAATTAATCAAGGATTAATTAACTTAAGAAAGGTTAGGGGATTTAGAGGAGTAAGGGTAAAGGTTTTCTTTAATTAAATAAATGTGGATTTATTTAATCAAAGGTGGTGGATGGGGAAATTAATTAAATAAATAATAAATATTTATTTAGTTAATTATTAGGATAAGGGACATAGGTTAAATTAAATAAATAATAAGTATCTATTTAATTAAATATTATTTTGGGTGACTATATTTTTCCCCTTTGAGATGATGTTGCAACTAAGAGAAGTAACATCATTTCAAAGAAGAATAAAACATAGTGGGTCAGCGAGGGCTAAGGACTAGAAGCATGATGCCCCAGTCACTAGTAAGGGTAAGGAAGGATGATGACGAGGTAGTATGTCCCCTCGAGAGGACATGCAGGCTAGGAGAACATGGGTGTGCTCTCAAAATGGATGGGAAGGCTAAAGGATGAAGGATAAAAAGATGAAAAAACATAAGGATGGATGGGAGAAGGTATGGATGATGAAGAAATGGATGGAGAGGGAGGATGGATGATAATCATGTTGCAGTAATAAGAGAAACCTAGATTTGATATTGTACTTGACATTATGCACCAAGGTATGAGGAACCAAGGTGACAATGTGTCAAGTACGTGATCAAAAATGTCAAGTGCAAACATATTCCTTATGACACCATGATATGGAAGACCATGATGCCCCTATGGAAATAGAGTGCAAGAGACCATGATAAATGAAAACAAAGATAACACACACAAGAAACAAGCAAGCATGCAAATAAACCAAAATAAAGCAAGGACTATACTCCATGTCAAGCTAAAAAATCCGATTGATGGGTTGATTGATGGATTGGTGATGATGATGATTGTATTGGGAAGGATACATCCCTATGATGATAGGTAGATTAAATTGGATCAATGGATTTGAGCTTGATTTGGATTAAGATGATGGATTAAGTCAGGATGATGAGCTAGATTGCAAGGTCTGATTGCATGGATTAGGATTTGATTGCATTGGATGGGATTGGATGAGGATGGTCTAATTAGAGGAAGAGATGGATTGGATAAGATAAGATTGGATGGAGGATAGGATGGGGTCCAATGACAAGGGAGAACCAATTCTTAGGAAGAGGATGGGAGGATAATGGATAGTGTGGATAGGAGATAAATGAATTTTGTAGATGGAAGGTAACTGATAGGAGATAAGAAGATGGTGGATGAAGGATAGGAGGATGGATGCCCAAGGACTATTTGAAAAGGGAGAAGATGTCCCATAATAGAGGTAATGAAAATTTGAGATGGAAGGATAGTGTATAAAGGACATGGATGGAAGTAACAGTGGTGAGGGAATTGTCCAAAGCATGCATGTGTATTTTCCCCCTATATTTATGAAGATCAAAGGTGAAAAGAGAGGGCGAGTTAGGTAGGATGGGGGGATGGAAATAGGATATGGGATGGGACATATGGATAGGATGATTAAGACAAAGTGGATGAGATATGTATGTATGTATATTTGACCACTAGGCTCTTTATCAAGATAAAAGTTTGGAAGGAAAGATGGATTTGGATAAGATGAGGTATATGTGATGGATGACATGGATGGGATAAGGTGCATGATGATTATGAAGATCCTTAGCCTTGTCAAGATCAAAGGAGGGAAAAAGGGGGGATGGATAAAGGATTAATAATAGTGGTGGGTGTGGTTAAGATGTAGCATGGATGAATCTTTCCCCCAAGTGTAGAGTGCAAGGGAATGAGGAGGAAGAACTCAAGCATCTCATTCCATATATGGTATCCCTTGATTATTTTATATCATTCTCATATACATTGGTAGAATGATGGTAAGGGGGATAGAATGGATTGAAATATGGAGAAGGATATGGATTTATGTAAAGGATTGGATAAGAGGGATGGAAGGATGGAACATGGATGTTGGATGGTGGATGGATTGATGGAAGATATGTAGATGAGTGAATGGGAATGTTGGCAAAATCATTGGCACACACCTTGAAGGGCGGTGGAATTATGAAAGAGAAGTGGATTTTTAATTTTGAGGTTTAGATAGAGGAGTGGATGTGGATTATGGGACATAAGGACCCAAAATAGATAAAGGTAATAAAGGAATATTAAATGGGATTTTAAACTTAGGATTGAATGAAGCTTTTGGATTAGCAAGTTTGGATGCCAATTTTGATTTTTCTTTGGGATGCATTGATTCTAGGAGTATTTTTGGAATCCACATGGTTTTTGGCTTTGATTTTTTCTTCATGGGCCTTTGTGGCCTTTGGGATTTTTTATTATTTTGGATCATATTTTTCTTTGATTTTTCATGTCTTTTTTAGGGGACATGTTAATCCATTGATTTTTGTGGATTTTTTGCATCCAAATTGCTTCCAAGATCAATGGGAATGGTGGATAGATATGAATTATGTGGATGTATTATGAATGGGTTGGTGTAAGTAGTATGTTGGAATGATTTTAAAGATGTGTGTCTTTGTTGATCTTGATTGTGGATATGAGGTGATGGATAGAGAGGATAATGGGATTTTGGAAAAGGAATATTAGGTGGTGGAATGTAGGGACCCAAAATGGATGGGGGGGATGAAGAACTTTGTTTTGGGACATAGGGACCCAAAATAGATAGAAGGGTTGAGGGATTGAGATTTGGAATATAAGGGCCCAAGATAGATTTGGAGGATGAGGAATATGGATATTTGGATTTAGGTGGAGGGATTTTGGATTTAGAATGGATGGGAGATGTATCAAAATCTTGCGCTTTGTATCCAAAGTCATGATATTTTGTATTTTCTTTGATATTAAGGGGTTCTAAGATGCCTTGCTCATGAAGGCCTAACCCTTTGCCTTGATAATGTATAGTTTGACAGATATTTTTGCCAATGGGATACATGTTATTTTGGAAGCAAGATGCAAGTCCATTTTGGGGGGAATATGGCGTGGGAGGAATGATAGGATCATGGAGTAGACTAGCATGGATGAAAGTGGAGGAACCCAATTGATAAGTAGGGGGTTCATGGGTAGCTTGGATCAGGGATAACTTTAAGAAACCCCCCCTTGGCCAAGGTGTAAAATCCTGGGAAAATCTTTCCTTATATTTGGAAAAAATTATTAATTTTTTTGGCGAATCTATGCACATTATTAAAA
>CM021105.1:144423806-144537510 GCA_007115665.2 Sequoiadendron giganteum
CTTGGATATGTTTTTGGGTAATTGGTATCTTGGCCCTAGTAAGTTATAGTAATTTTTTATGGAATTTAGAAATCATTTATTATTTATTACAAAATTATTAGTTTCCATTAAGAAGGGACCTCAAACAAGATGCAAAAATAATGTTGTCACACCAGGAAAATATTGTGATAAGGATGAGGTAGTAATAGAGGATATTACTTCCAATGAGGATATCAGCAAGGTCAAGGAATAAATTTCATCAGTAAAGATAGAGATGAGTGGTCTAAGAGGAGATATAGCAGACATACAAAGCATGCGAAATGCTTATATAAATGTATAGAGAAGGGATGTGTCAAGAAACCAAAGTGAATCATCCATGTCAACTACTCTTGATCCAAATGTTAACACTCATATGGGATGTAGGGACTTGATGCCAAAGGTGGATATACATAAGTTTTATGGCAAGGATCTACTAACATGGATAAACCAAATAGAGAATTTATTTGATGTACATCAAGTCCCAAGTAGTCAAAAGGTCACAATGGATTCCATATATCTAGAACTAGATCAATTTATTTGTTATCAATGGATTTGTACTCATCATTAGAAAAGTAGTCTCATTATCTCATGGTTAGTTTTTATAAAGGATCTCTAATAATAGTATAGAAATAGTGTGATAAACTTCTTCAGATAGCTATCTAAACTTAAACAAATAAGATTATTCAAGAATTATATTCAATAATTCCAAAATCTATCCTTAAAAATGGATAGAATTACAAAGGATAACTTGAATGATTTATTTTTGGGTGGTCTCAAGGATCACATTCAACATGAGGTATGCATGTTTAGTGCTAGCTCTATATACAAGTATTGTATCTTAGCATGCAGGGTAGAGGAGAAGTATTTGATTCCTAGAAAGTAAGGGGATAATGAGATAACAAAGAAAGGATATTCAAAACCTTATCTTCTTCAACATACTATGTTGAATCCATAAAAAATTAAGGAGAAAGGTGAAAAAGGGTTATGTTTTAATTGTGACAACAAATATAGTCAAGGACATAAATGTAGTGAAAAAAAATTGTTTTATATTTAAGGTCTGAGTGATGAAGAAGAGAAGGAACCAATATTACAAGACACATTAGGGAGTCAAATGATGATGTAAAGGCTACCCAATCCCTCAAATAAAAACTCCAACAACATAAATGAAACAAAGGAATTACAAGAAATTGTTCTAAAAATCAACAAGAAGTTTGATTGATTAGCTATTTAACTTTTCTCCATATTACATGGAAATCATTGCCAAAATGAAAATACATCATATACAACTATACGAGCTATTAGAAAACCTCACATATCAGATATGGAGGTTTGATACAATAGTAAATAACTGCCACAAATCGTAACTCTTCAATCCACCTTCTTCCTATAACATCAACTCCTTAAACCCAAAATCTTTGATTGAGAACCACTAAAGCAACGAATTTGCAATCTTTTGAACTTGCTTGTTTCTATCCAAATACTTTCAAACCTACAACATGGATTCTTGGTCTCCTTCTCAAAGAGTTGTGATACCACCAATGCAAAGGGGACTCCCCTTACAATTTGAAACTCACCACAACAACAAAGAATTGCGCAAAACAAATGCAAGAAGCAAACATAATATTCAACTATCTCTGAAATCAAATGATATTACAATTTATATCAATGGGATTACTAGTTATATAATTTGAAAATATTTGACGTCACATTACTCTATGGAATTGATGCAGGATCATCCTTGGTTCTTGGCAATCTTGGCTCGACTACAAATATTTTCATTCAATTTTTGTTTTTGTTCAGTTCTTTTCTAGTTCAAGTTGGTAGATCTGGTGTTTCTTTGTGTTTTCTCACTAGATCTCATGTACCTAAGGTTTCATTGTGGATATGCTCAATTTCCTTATTCCAATTTTTCAACTCGATTGGATATTTTTCCAATAATTTATCGCTTTTGGATTGAGTGATAGTTTTTGGAACTTGCCCCAAAATAATTTAAAACCCTAATGACTAGTTGGATCGATCACGGATCTCACTCGACGCTTGCGGATCCTTACAGTATGTTTGAATTTGTTCCTTGGAGTATCCCCGAACTTACCTTTAGGTCCATGCTTCATCATACACATTTACCGTGGAAGAATTTCAGATTTTAGGCTAACATATTCTTGCACACGTTACATTTTCCACATTGGGGATTGTAATGATCTTTGGCTAACGCAGATGTTTCTCAACTCACGGATGTGATATAAAGCTTGTAATGAATCATCAGAATGGTAGCAAATCAAGATCAAGTATATTAGGTTGTATATAAAGTTCAATCTGTAGGATTTTCGCTTGCATGTAAGAGCACTGCATTTTGAGCATGTTGCAATTAGGCTTCTGAGCCGAATCTGTAAGCCCGAATGTGGCCAACTATATGTAATCAAGAATTTTGATAATAATAAAGTTTGTAACTGAATTTTACTCCAATTTCTATGTAGCTTCTATTGTGTTACTCTTGTTGCACGGTCTGGATTGTTCTCCTAGAGGACCCTCCTACCGTGACTGCACAAGATTGGTATCAAAGCGAAATTCATTCCTTGTGAGATCATCTGAGTTTGCACAGTCCTGTTGAAGATTTTTTGTGGGGTGGAAGATTGAGGATCCAACCCGTAGCTACAGAGGATTTGTGTAAAGATGGTGGGAAGAAGAAATGGTAGAGGAAATGGAGCATGTTGAAATGCAGACCTAGTAGTGATGGAAATGTTGAGAGGAATTGTTGCTAGCTTAGAAGTAATTGAAACAGCCTAGAGAAGAGGTCGACCAGTTGATGATGTAAGTGATGAAGAAGTGGAAGAACAAGAAGAAGTTGTAAGAGAAGAGCAAACTGGTCTTGATCAAGGGGAAGAAAGGTTCATAAGAGCCCTAACTAGAGTGAACACTAAACCACATTTCAATCCACCAGATTATAATGGTAAGTTAGATTCAAATGAATTGCTTGATTGGATAACAAAGATGGAAAAGTAATTTGATTTTGAAGGAACCCCAGAAGATAAGAAGATAAAATTTGCTTGTACAAAATTGAAAGGACAAGCATCCCTTTGGTGGGAACATTTGCAGACAGATAGGAAAAGGAAAGGAAAGGAGAAGATAATATAATGGGATCAAATGGTGAATAAGTTGAAGACAAAGTTCTTGCCAACAAACTATCAAATCAGTTTGGTTCGAAAGTTGCAAAATCTGAAACAAAGGGAATCAAGTGTGATAGAGTATACTGAGGAGTTCTATAAGTTGAATCTCATATCTATACATTCAGAAGATGAGATCGAACAAGTAGTTAGATATATGAATGGTTTGAGGTCATCTATACAAGATGAGATCAGTTTCATTAAGTTTTTGAGTGTGGAAGATGCATACCAATGTGCCCTAAAAGTAGAAGAGAAGTTGAATAAAATACATGAGAAAAGAGAGAGAGGAAGAGGTGGAAGATTTCAAAGAGGAAGAATATTTATTGGAGGTAGAGGACCTTTTTCATATTATAACAAAGATAAGGAAGTTACTAAGAATGATAGTTCATACTATAGAGATGGTGGAAATTATTTCAAAAGAGGAGGATATGGTTGTTATAAGAATGAAGGATATAGAAAAGGTGACAGAGGACAAGAGAAAAGAGAATTCAAAGGAACTTGTTATAAGTGTGGTGGAGAAGGAAATAGAGCATTTCAATCTAATCAGGGAGAAACAAGAAAAATAATAGAGAATAATAGGAGAGTAACCTTTCCTGAAGAAGATCATGATGGATCACCTAACAAATTGGAAGAAGGAGAAGTGTTGGTGAATAGAAGGGTATTATGTCAAAGTGAGATGGAGCAAGAATCATTGCAGAGAAAGAATTTGTTTCAGGCCAAATGCAAAATAGCTGGTAAATGTTGCAAAGTGATCATAGATAGTGGAAGCTCAAAGAACCTAGCTTTTGAAGAAATAGTGACCAAGTTGAATTTGGAAATATTGAAACACCCAAATCCTTATTCGATAGCATGGATTCAAGATGAGCATAATATTCTAATAAGTGAATAATGTTTGGTGAATTTGAAGATAGGAGATTACCATGATGAAGTTTTGTGTGATATTATGCCTATGGATGTATGCCATATTTTGTTGGGAAGACCTTGGCAGTATGACAAACAAGCTATTCATGATGGAAAGAAGAACATATACACTATTGTTGCTAACAGGATGAAACAAGTTTTTTTTCCCTTGGAAGATGTCCCTAGAATTGAGGTCTGTACGAGTGCTAGAATATGTTTGGTTGATGGAAGGATATTCCTAGATGGAATGAGACATGAGAACATGTGTTATTCCCTAGTTCCTAAGAAGTTTGAAGATTTGAATCATGTAGGAGAACAACCTGAGGAGATAAAAGAGTTGTTGACAAAATATGAAGCTATCATTTCAGACAATGTACCTAATGGATTTCCACCTGTGAGGAGTATTAGTCATTGCATGGATATGATTCCTAGAGCTAGTTTTCCTAAAAAAGTAGCACACTAGATGAAATCGACAAAAAATGAGGAATTGAATAGACAAATGCAATAATTGTTGAGAAAAGATTTGATCAAAGAAAGCTTGAGTCCTTGTGCAGTACCTATTGTATTGGCACCTAATAAGGATGGAGAATGGAGGATCTGTACTGACTCTAGAGCCATAAACAAGATCAGAGTGAAGTATATATTTCCTTTGCTCTGGATGGATGACATTATGGATTATTTGAGTGGAGCTAAGTACTTTACAAAGATAGATTTGAAAAGTGGATATCATCAGATCATAATCAAAGAAGGAGATGAGTGGAAAACAACATTCAAGACAAATGAAGGATTGTATGAATGGTTGGTGATGCCTTTGGAATAACAAATGCACTGAGTACTTTCATGAGTTTGATGAATGAGTTATTGAATAAATTACTGGATAAGTTTTTAATTGTCTATTTGGATGACATTTTGATTTTCAGTAAGACTAGAGAAGAACATTTGTTGCACATAAGACAAGTTTTGCAAAGGTTGATGAATGAGGTATTGAATAAATTATTGGGTAAGTTTGTAATTGTCTATTTGGATGACATTTTGATTTTTAGTAAGACTAGAGAAGAAAATTTATTTCACATAAGACAAGTTTTGCAGAGGTTGAGGGAAGAGAAGTTGTTGATAAACATTAAGAAGTGTAGTTTCATGAAGGAAAAGTTGGTATATCTAGGATTTTTTATATCAGTGTATGGATTGAAGATGGATCCTGAGAAGGTAAGAGCTATTGTTGAGTGGCCTACACCTGAAAGCATTGGAGAGGTAAGATCATTTCATAGATTGGCTAGTTTCTACCAAAATTTCATTAGGAATTTTAGTTCTATTTGCATCCCTATGACAAAAATAATGAGAGGAGATAGGAAGGATTTCAGATGGACATTTGGATCAGATTTTTTTTTGAGTTATTGAGGTAGAAAGTGACTGAGCAACTTGTGTTGGCTTTACCAAATTTTAACAAAGTATTTCAACTAGATTGTGATGCGAGTGGAAATGCAATTGGAGCAATATTGAGTCAAGAAGGAAGACCAATAGCCTATTTTAGTGAGAAGTTGAATGATGCTAGGAGAAGATATTCAGTGTATGATTAGGAGTTCTATGCCATAGTTCAAGCTTTGAAGAAGTGGAGACATTACTTGTTATCTAAGGAGTTTGTGTTGTATAAAAGATCATCAGGGTTTGCAATATTTGAATAGTCAAGGTAATTTGAATCAGGAACACATGAGATGGGTAGAGCTCTTGCAGAGTTATAATTTTTTTTTAAAGCATAAGAGTGGAAATTCAAATAGAGTTGCTGATGCTTTGAGTAGGAGAATGGATTTTCTAGCACAGATGAGAGTGGAAGTATTAGGCTTTGAAGAATTGAATAACTTGTATAAGGAAGACCTAGATTTTGCAAAACCTTGGAAGTCATGTAAAGAACCAATCTTGGAGGATAGGAGTCACTAGTTGGATTATTTAATTCAAGAGGATATGTTGTTTAGAGGAAATCAATTGTGTATACCTCAAAGTTCAATGAGGGATAACTTGATAAAAGAGAAACATAGTGAAGGATTGGTAGGACACTTTGGAGTTGATAAGATAGTAGGATTGGTGAGTGAGAATTACTTTTGGCCATAGATTCATAAGGATCATGTTAAGAAATTTGTGCAGAGTTGCAGATTTTGTCAAGTTGCAAAAGGAAGTAGTCAGAATGTTGGATTGTATAAACCTTGGACAGTACTCGAAAGACCTTGGGAAGATATCAACATGGATTTCATACTTGGTTTTCCTAAGACATGGAGAGATAATGATTTCCTATTTTTGGTGGTTGAAAGATTTTCAAAGATGGCACATTCCATACCTTGTAAGAAGACAACAGATTGCGTACATGTAGCAAACTTGTTTTTCAAAGAAGTGGTCAGATTGCATGGATTACCTAGGAGTAGTATTTCAGATAGAGAGACACAATTTGTTGCTTAATTTTGGAGGACTCTTTGGAAGAGGTTGAAGACACATTTGAAGTTTAGTTCTACTTTTCAACCACAAAAAAATGGAAAAACAAAGGTAGTAAATAGAAGTTTGGGAAATTTGTTGAGATGTTTGGTTAGAGAGAAGACAGGAAGTTGGGATTTAGCCCTTGCACAAGCAGAGTTTTCCTACAATATTTTAGTGAATAGGAGTAGTAGAAAAACACCTTTTGATATTTTTACTGGAGTTCATCCTAGAGGTATATCAGTAAGGAAGATAAAAGGAGTGCAAAAGTAGAGGAATTTACAAAATATATGAAGAAAGTGCATATTCAAGTGAAACAACAGTTGGAAGATATGAACCAGAAGTATAAGGAGAAGGAAGATGAAAGGAGGAGACATAAGGAGTTTGAATTTGGAGAGGAAGTGATGATGTATCTGAGGAAGGAAAGATTTCTAGTTGGCACATACAATGAGCTCAAGATGAGGAAGTTTGGACCTAGTAGGATTTTGAGGAAATTTGATTCAGGAAATGCATATGAAGTAGAGTTACCGGATAACATGGGTATTTCACCTATATTTAATATTGCAGATCTTCATCAGTACCATGAAGCAAAATTCAGTGAAGATATTAGAGAAAAATTGGAAGAGAAGCTTCCTAAACAACAATCAGATGGGATAGAAGAGATTTTGGATGTCAGAGATGGAAGAAAGACTCGTGGAAGACAGTACAAAGAATATCTTATGAAATGAAAGGGTAGATTAGTGGAGGACTCTTCTTGGATTTTTTAGGCTGATGTAGACCGTATTGGTTTTACTTTAACCCCAACAAAGTGAGGCAATCACTTTTCATTAACCTCGGATGTCTGATGTAGGAGCATCCTTGGTTCTTAGCAATTTTGCATCGACCAAAATTATTTGCATTCAGTTTGTGTTCTTGTTTAGTTATTTTCTAGTTCAAGTTGGTAGATCTGATGTTTCTTCATGTTTTCTCACCAAATCTCACATACCTAAGGTTTCATCATGGACATGTTCAATTTCCTTATTCAAATTTTTTAGCTCGATTGGATCTTTTTCTAACAAGTTATCACTTTTGGATTGAGTGAATTTTTTTGGAACTGGCCCTAGAATAATTTTAAACCCTAATGGCTAGTTGGATCGATTGAAAATCTTGCCCGACGCTTACGGATCCTCACGGTGTGTTTGGATTTGTTTCTTGGAGTATCCCCAACCTTACCTTTAGGTCTACGCTTCATCATATGTATTTACCATGGAAGAATTTCAGATTTGAGGTCGATCTGTTCTTGCACACATTACATTTCCTCATTGGAGATTGTAATGATCTTTGATTGACGCATATGTTTGTCAACCCATGGTTATGATATAAATCTTGTAATGAATCATCAAAATTGTAGCAAATCAAGATCAAGTAGATTAGGTCGTATATAAAGTTCAATCTGTAGGACTTTCGCTCACATGTAAGAGCAATGTATTTTGAGAATGTTGCAATCTGGCCTAAGAGCTGAATCTATAAGCCCGTTTGTGGCCGACTATATGTAATCAAGATTTCTAATAATAATAAAGTTTGTAACTACATTTGCCTCCAATTTCTATGTAGCTTTTGTTGTGTTTTTTATTAAGGAAAAAATAGGTTTTGAATGGGCCCCAAAACCCTTTAACAAAAGAGAAGAGAAAGATAAAGCATGAACAAGTACAAGTCAAAGAACATTAAGCTTCCAAAAAAAGAAGATCTAAAAAAAAACAACCCAAAGGCAGTACCACAAAAAAACTAGCAAAAAACTAGAAAGAGCCCAACCACTAAGCCAAATTCCTCAGGAGGTTCGCTACCTCCAGTTCCAGATTTTCATATTTAATGTTGCTTTCTTTATGTCTTGGATGTTGAAAAGGGCCCTGCCAGCCTTTCTCTTTAGGTTCGCTCTAGTTCTTTTGCACAGACCAACACCCTCCGCCTGGCTTTGATATTTTTTAGGTTTTAGATCCATGATAGTCCTCTCCTGATACACATTCTCCATATTTTTAACCATCATATTCATTGTGTTCATAGTAGATTTTAGGATCTTATGGCTCATTTCCATCACCGTCTGGATAGATTCTTTAATGTTCTTAAGCCTGTCCTCCATAGCAGAGAGCTTATCGTCATGGTTGCTCTTAAATTCTTGAAGATCTTCCACAGTTTTCTCGAGGCAATCCACCATGTATATCTTTTCATCCTCAGTACATAAATCATTGACCTTATCTCTCTCTTGTTGTGTGTTCAATCAGATTAGGCCCTTCCAGTTTGCTACTAATAGCCCTCTATTTCAATTTTATTTCCTTAATCTCAAAAAACACCCATCTCATTAATTTGAAAAAATCCAGAGCCCTTATGAGCAATGACAAGGATATCCACATGAAACTCATGCTCAGCTTTCAAGTAATGGTAATCACCCTTGAGGTCACTGGGAAAATAAGGTCCTCACAGTCAGTTGCAAGGTAGCTGGAGTATTCTAACAAGGGGGATGACTGAGAATCCTACTAATTAGTTTCATAGGAGGGGTCCTCCAAGTCCTTTCTTTTTCCTTTTTTTGGAGGGGAGACAAAAAATTTCCCTTTAGCCTTCAACTTAACATCTTCAAAACCCGGGAAAAATAACCTTAACTCTACCCTTCTAAGTCATTGGACCAGGTTTAGATGGGGTGCCAACTTTCGACTTACCTCTACTCCTACCCTTCCCCGAAGTCTTCAAAGGCTGACCAACCTTATCCCTTGAATTAGTTTCCCATTCATCCTTTTCCGTATAACTAGTACCCAATTCTTCTTTAGTAGAAACAGAGTGGGGAGAGGGAGGCAAATTGGACAAAGTTGTCATGGCTTTAAAATTCTCAATATAAGGACAAGAAAACCCTCATGAAGGATAGGGTATCTAATAGCCAATAGGGTTCATGCTATGGTCATTGAGACTGGCATTCAAGGAGGTGGAGAGATAGAAAGGGAAAGAAACCCTTACCTGATGCCGAAAGCGGTTGAGGAACACAAAATGGTAGACGAAGACCATAGTGAATCTTCCATCCAAAGTTATGTATTCCATGATCACCTTTAGCACCTCTTGCCAAAGAAATTTGATATTCTTGGAATCATAACTGCTTTTGGAAACCCTACACAAGTCATCTTTTTCCTTGTCTATCTTCAAAAACTTTTTCATGGCTTGGTTGGAAAGTTTCTTGTCCCTATAAAATTTGATACCCTCCATGAAGAGCCCCGTAACCTCAACAATAAGTTGCTCATCAATGGCAACCTTCCTTCCAAACAAATTAACTTTTTCTTTCTTCCACTCCTTAGAAAAATTCCTAGCGACCTTATGATCCCAACCGTGGAGTTTTTCAATGTAGGAAGTAATCCCTCCTTTCTCTAGCAATGGCCACACCTTATCATTGTTCCTCAACTCCTCACAGTCTGTCGGCTCCGAATGGAAACACTCACCACCCATATTGACAAAGCTACACACCCTCTCAAAAAACTCTAGAATACCACATAAGCTGATGGCGAAAATACCCAAAAAGCATGCAAAGTGGAAAATATTAGGGAGGCTATTAAAACCATGGTACTCCAACCTTCGATGAGAAACTATTGAATAAAAGTTTTGAGAATGCATGACATGACACTCATAATTCTTAATCATTTATTAGTAGGGATATTTGAGGCCATCCCATGAGTTCTATCATACGTCAATAAGGCCATGACATTAGCCTCCAACTTGTCACCCCTTTGCCATATGATTCTTTCATTGGCCTGAATGCCCCTGTTGGTAAAGAAATCAGCACCGTGTTAATTCCCTAGTAAGCATGGGAGATGAAGCAATTATCAAAGGATTTTATAATCCCCTTGGAGAGATTAATCCAACTCTTAATAATCCATGTAGCATTTTAGAGACCCTTAATACATTGGATGATATTGTTCAAATCCCCTTCAAGCCACACATTTTTAAAGTTGAGTTGGCAGGCTAGATTTAAAACTTGGTAGGCCCCTATGGCTTCAGCAAGGTGGTTGGTCTGGGTGCCCAAGGGGAGTGCCACAGCTGAAATAAAAATACTATTCTCATCCCTTATCACTCTCCCACACCCAACAGGCCCAGGATTACCCTTAGCTTCCCCATCAAATTTTATTTTAACCCATCCAAGAGGAGGAAGGTTCCAATGGATGCCATCTCTAGGTCCCTTAGTTGGTCTAAGAGGATATTAATATCAATATCAATCTTCCATGATTCAACTACTCTAAGCTCATAATATTGGCATATGACCTTTCCTTTTACCTTCAATTTGTAATTAAGCCAATTTAAATTCTCTCTCACTGCTCTGATGATTTTACCAAAGAAAATTTCTTTCGTAAGAGAAAAATCCCTAAAGATTCTATTGTTACGCTCTTTCTAGATACCCCATGCAAGGTGTGGAAAATATACCACCAAAACAATTTTAGCACCTGATTCTTTGAGGGGGACTTCCACTGGAAATAGAACTCCAAAATGGAGCCAGGAAAAACCTAGCTAAGGTTCCACAACTGCAAAACCCTACACCAAATATTATACGCAAAAGGACAGAGGAGAAAAATATGGGAAACAGTCTCAGCCTCTGCACAACAAAGATAACATCTATTAGGAAAAGAAAGACCACACTTACAGATATTGTCATTAGTCATAATTTTATTCTGAAAAAGGATCCACAAAAAAATATTGATTTTGGGTATAAGATTTTGCATCCAAGCCTTCACCCACACAGGAGAGGGGGAGAAATGATGACAGGAAGCCACCCTTGAAGAGACAAAGAAAACCCTTGCAGAAGACATTTTCCAAACCATAGAATCCTCCTGACCCCTTAGGTTCAACACTACCGAGTTTAGCAATGATTGCAGAGGAGAAAGGTCCAGACTAACTATAGAGATACAAACCCACTGATCATTCATCTAGTAATCCAGAACTAAAGTACCAAATCTAGCTTTTCATTCCTCCATATGGTTCTTAAAAACAAAGTGATTACATAGAGGTTCATTCCCAATCCACTTATCTTCCCAAAACAATTTTTTTACCATCTCCCAACTTCCAAGAAGCACCTTTCCCAGCAAGATCCCTAGCCTTAATGACATTATTCCATAGAGTAGAACCATGAGGGAGATTCTGAGAGATAAGAAAATCCTTAAAAGAGAGAACACCCCACAAATATTTATTGTGCCATATAGCATTCTATTCACTATTTTCTGCAAAGGATCTCCAAACCTGCTTTGCCAAGAGGGCTTTATTAAAGACTCAAATGTTCCTCAGACCAAGACCTCCATATTTTTTGGGTTTACACACACTCTCCCAAGAAACCAGCGGGATCCCCTTCTTCTCCTCAACCCTCGACCAAATAAAGCATTTTTTAATCTTTTCAATAATTTCAGCAAATTTGGAAGGGATATTGAACAAACTAAGAGCATAGATAGGAAAATTTTGAAGGGAATACTTTAGCAACGTAACTTTACTTGCTTGACTGAGGAGAGCCCCTTTCCAACCCACCAACTTCTGACTAAACCAATCCACAAGGGAAATCCAAAAAAGAATCAAGAGGTTTGGTTCCCAAGGGAAGCCCCAGATAAATGGATGGAAGAGAGTTAACAATACAACCAAGAATATCATAAATCTTCTATTTCCTGGGTTCCAGAGTATTGAAGAAGAAGAGGGAGCTTTTTTCCCAGTTAATTTTCTGCCCCGAGGCTTCCTCATAAAGCAAAAGAGAGCACTTCAAAGTTCTAGCTTCACCAATGGTCGAGCTTCCCATAGTAGTTGTGCCATCAACAAATTGCTGATGAGAACAAAAAAGATTAAATTATATGCCATTTTAAATGATTAAATTATGTGGGTTTTTTATTTATTTATTTTGGATAATTGGGTTATACAAATTTAGTATATGAATACATAAAATATAATATAGTTTCTATTGCTTTGATTATTCCAATATAAACTTATGTTCAATTGCATGCTTAATATAGATGTCTCTTTAATAACACGAGAAATTTGAAATGATTTTGGTTTAATCATTATTGTTGATCATTTGATTATTAGTCATATTATGATGTGATTCTGACTAACATACTAACTAGACTATATTGATGAGATGGATGTAGTAAATAATATTTCCTCCTAGATGAAGAGGGAGTGTGTCATCAAAGAGAGATGTAGATAAAGATTCTTACTAATCATATCATGCCATAAATAAATAACTATTTGCCCACACACACACACAACATATCATATATCATTAAATATAATGTTTTTGTATTCATTAGTTCCTTCATAAGTGTCTTTGTTGGCATTAATAGTTAGCACTAAAGAGTTGTCTTATGTTAAAGTTGTGGGCTAGATGTGTTATCATGTTTGTCAACATGTTATTTTTATGGTTACGCTATTCATGATCATTAATTTTTTAGTGTGAAAGGATATGAAGATCATTCTCTAGTTATTTTATTAATCTCAAAATGAAGAGTTAAAATTTTAGTCTTAATTGAGAAAGAATACTTTTGAAAGAAAAAAATTAAAAAAATAAAATGCATATCCTAAAATAATACTTACATGCATTAAGATGGCTTGCCTAAAAATTAGTGCAACTTCTTTGGAACTACCATCACTCATCTCTACTCAAATCCTATCAAAGAGGAAGGAAAGGTTGAAATGCATAATTTACTCTTTTCAATTGGAGGAGGAATAGTAATAGTATGCACCATGTTCGGGAAATTAGAGAGAAAATGAAATCAAATGCAAAAAATTATTAAGAAAACATTGGAAGGAAAGAGGGAACATTTTTGGTAGAGGTGATTGGAATTTTTTGGGAAGAAAGGAGAAGTAAGGAAAAGGGATTTTGGAGGAAGCTAATTCACCAAGTCAGATATGTAATTCCTTTCATACTTTTTTGTTTTTAAAGAACTTCTTAGAGGTTTTTGTTAAACATTATTTAATAAAAGGGTAAAAGGAAATATAAGAAAGAGAATACTTTCCTTACAAAAAATATAAACCTCCTATGAGATACTCTACAGGTCGAGTCATTTCATAGGATATCTATACATCCTCTCTTGTGATTTTTTGTAGCTATTATCATACATTACTTGTAGATCCATTGTTTGGTATATGTTTTAATTTTGTATATGCATTAATCCCTTACAAATCTATTAGTATGTTTGCTTATGTGAATATATGATTGTATGTGTATGTGTATATGTGTATACATACACATATACTCATAGAAATATAAATGTATTATATAGTAGATATTAAAGGAGCTAAATCTTCGCTTAGTTAACTATCAAACAATGAATGTATTTTATAGTTATATTATGGTTCTTTGAGGAATACCAAGTCATACATGAATTTGTTGGTCTTTCGAAACCATAATTAAAGATCATGAAACAACCATAAAAAACTTAGTTGTTACTTGGAGATGTCAAAGATATGGTTGCACTAACTTTCCATAGAAATACAAAGAATGAATTTTTGTTATGTTTTAATAATTTTTTTATTTCAACCAATATCAATGCCATGTTGATTTTTAAATCATAACTGACCCAATCACTTACTTATTACCTTTTTTTTCATAAAGAACTCATCCAATATTTTAAACTAAATATTAATGCATTGTTCACATAAATCATTAGCAACCATAAAGGTTAAATATTAGTGTGTTGTTGATGTAGAAGCATCCAAGGTGTAAGAGCAATCTTGCATCAACAAAAAAAAAAGTTTTTTTCTTTTCAATAAGGGCTAAATTGGTTAGAGTTTGTTGACTATGAGGATTTGTAGAAGTTTGGGATTTAGGCCTCCGACTTATCTCTTATCACTTGCCAAAGAAGAAAGAGTTAGTCAATTTATTCTTAAGTTTGATTGGGTTTCAAACTTGAGGCTTTTGGCTCTTTACAACAAAGGTTCAGAAATTGGGATTTAGGGTTAAGGCTTAAACCTTAGGTTAAATTTTAAAGTGATGTATAAGGTATGGAGGAACTCTGAACCTCGATAATCAAAAGGGGTTAAAATTCGATAAGGAGATGTTTCAGGCTTTGTGAGTCAGAGATGAGGCTTATGCCTCATTCAAAAGATGGTAAGTAGTGTGATGGATGTGTGAACTCTAACATCCAACAATCTCATACACTTTGTGTTTTCATACTTCAGAGTTTTAGAGGTTTATGTGATGGTTTATGATAGCTGTGAAGGGTGGTAAAAGGTAAAGGGGAAGGCCCATGACCAAACGTCGACAAGTATAAAAATACTTCATATTTTTTTGTTTAGGCTTGCCTCTTGAGCTCTTCTATGTATTCCAGGTATGAAGTATGAGGGATTGGCGACCCTTGATCCCCAACAAGTATGATGAGTGGAAAAATCCTTCCATTCTACAAGAAGAATATTTTTACTTGGTTTGACCAATGTAGGAATGTGGTGTTGTGACATGTGGCTAAGAGCTATTGGATGGACTGATTCACATCATTTTTATGAAACATAAATGGTCTATGGTGTTTAGATGGTGATGATTTAATGGTGCATTGGCATAGAAAAAGAGACAACCACTCTAGTTATGTTTTTTTGTTGATTGTAAGTAAATGATGGTACTAAGGCAAGATGGTTGAAATAATTTAATACAGATCAGATATACAAGGAAACACATTAAATGAAGAATAAACCCTAGGTTACAAATTGCTAAGAATAGAAAATACAATGAACCTGGATGAGATTGCAGTGATCGAGGTAATGAATATTTCTCGTTGCTAAAGCTAGAGATGAAAAGATATAATTACATCAGAAAGGGAAAGCAAGGGCAACTTGGTGGTAAGGCATGAGAGCCTAGAGCGGAGTTTATTTTATATTTGAAGATTTTGGCAGATTCATGTAATAAAAAATCCCACATGGTTAAATTGTAATGATGTATTTTCATTTTCATTCCAATGATAATTTATAAGATCTTTGTCTCTTTCTTGTATCTTTATTGTGCAATTCTCTATTGTTGTTGTGAGTTTGAGATTGTAAGGGGAGTACCCTTCATCGGGTGGTATTAGAGCAGGTTTTCTTGAATGTGCAAATAGATCACCAAAAATGAGGTAGTTTGTAATAGGATTTGTGGTTGTGGGTCTATGAGGAAAGATACTTCCATGAAGAATCCATGGTGGGAGAAATGTTGGTGTAAAAAATGATGGTTTTATATCCCTCCAAAGACAATTTCAAGAACTGTAAGAGGATCTATGTCGAGGAGTTTATGTTAGAAGAAGGGATGAAAGTGAAGATGAGGATGAAGAAAAATAGCTTGAGGAAGAAGAGGTAGCAAATAGGGATCCTAAAGAGGATAGAAATTTGAGGGCCATTTCCAAGATTGGAAAGAGACCTAAGATTGATGTTTCTAGAATTTTTGGGAATCTTAACCTAGAAGAGTTGATCGATTGGATCAATGATATGGAGGATTACTTTCAGGAAGAAGAGGTGGAAGATCTTGAGAGGGTCAAATTTGCAAAGGCCGAGCTGAAAGGTCATGCCAATATATGGTGGAAAGAGGTTCTGTTGGAAAGAAACCGAAGAGGAAAAGAGAAAATAACAAGATAAGACGAAATGATGAAAAATCTAAAGAGATAGTTCATTCCTATGGACTATGAGAAATATTTGTTGAAAATGATGCAAGGGTTGAAATAAGCGAGAAAATCCATCAAGGAGTACACTGAAGAGTTCTATTGAGTTCTAATTAGGGTAGGTCATTTTAAGGCCAACAAGGAGAAAGGTTCCCATTACATAAATGGGTTGAAACTGAGTATTCAAGTAGAGTTGAGTTTGGTGAGAATGTCTATTATCGAATGTGCATACCAATTTGCCTTGAAGGTAGAGGAAAAGCTAAATAGAATATTTGAAAGAAAACAAAGAAGTCTAGGTGGAAAGACTAGTGGTTGATCATATGGTGGCCAAAGTAAAGAACAAATGAAGAATGAAGGATCTAGTAATAGTCAAAACTAAAAGGGAGATAAACACTTACCACCCTCGAGATCAAAATAATGGAGACTGAAGAGGAAGAGGAAGAGGAAGAGGGCTAGAAAGAGGAAGGTTCTATGGAGCTTATTTTCAATGTAGAAGAGAAGGACATAGAGCCTACAAGTTTCCTTAACATCAAGGAATAAAAAATAGAATACCTGAAGGAAATGTACGAGTTGTGCATGTAGATGAAGATGTTGAGTCTTTGCATCATGAAGACACTGAAAGAGGAGAGGCCCTTGCTATTAGAAGATCCTTTCTGAATTTGAGGAGAAGGAACCAGATCAAAGAAAGAACTTGTTTCACACTTGATGTAAGTGTGAAGCTAAATTTTGTAATGTTATCATTGATGGAGGTAGCATTGATAACCTTGTTTCAGAGGAAATGGTTAGTAAGTTGCAGTTGGAGAGAAGGAGGGATCCAAACACCTACCAAATTGCTTGGTTGCAGAAGGACCATAAAGCTTTGGTCAATGAACAATATTTGGTAAAGTCCAAAATTGGAAATTATCATGATGAGGTATTGTGTGATATTACTCCTATGGATTTCAGTTGTATGTTGTTAGGGAGACCATGGTAGTTCAATTGACATGCAGCACATGATGGACATCCTAACACCTACTCTTTGAAAAATGGTGGAGTACGCCATAAGTTGAAACCCCTAAAAGAGATAGAGGAAAAGGTATGCAATAATGCTAAAATATGTCTAATTGATGGAAGGAATAGAGGAAATGGTATGCAATAATGCCAAAATATTTCTAATTGATGGAAGGAAATTTTTAGAAGGTATGAAACATGAACATGTGTTATGCTTTGATTCCTAGAGTTGATAGAAAAGATGATAGGGAGATTCCTGTAGAGGTTTCTAATTTACCGGATAAATTTCAAGACATTATGTCTGATAATGTACTTGAGGGTTTGCTTCTAATGAGAAATATTAGTCATCAGATGGATTTGATTCTTGGAGCTAGTTTTCTAAGTAAGGCATCCCATTAAATGACTTTGATAGAGAACAAAGAGTTGAATAGAAAAGTACAAGAGTTTCTATTGAAGGGATTGATTTGAGAGAGTTTGAGTCCATATGGGATACCTGCAGTACTAGCACCGAAAAAGGATGGAGATTAAATCATGTGTATAGACTCTCAATCCATCAACAAGATTACTATCAAGTATAGGTTTTCCTTTCTAAGGATGGATGACATCATGGATTGTTTGAGTGGATATGAATACTTCATGAAGATAGATTTAAAGAGTGGATATCACCATATTCATATTAGATAAGGAGATGAATGGAAGACAAACTTCAAAACCAAGGAGGGCTTGTATGAGTGGTTAGTCATGCCTTTTGGGTTAACCAATGAACCCAACACCTTCATGCATCTCATGAATGAGGTATTGAAAGAATTTTCAGCTAAATTTGTCATTGTTTATTTTGATGATATTATATTTTTTACAAAACATTGGAAGAACATTTGATGCATATCAGAGAAGTTTTTGAGAAGCTAAGAGAAGAAAACATTGTTGATTAATTTGAATAATTGTAGCTTTGTGAAGAAAGAATTGGTATACCTATGATTTTTTGTCTCAATAGATGGTCTGAGGATGGACCCAAAGAAGGTGAAAGCTATCATAAAATGGCCTACACCAAGGAGTTCTACGGAGGTGAGATATTTTCATGGTTTATCAAGTTTTCATAGAAAGTTTATTAAAGGGTTAAGTAGTATTTATGCACATCTAATTGAAACAATGAGAGGGGATAAAAAAGTGTTTGAATGGACTACCAGATCAATCAATATTTTTTATTTGTTGAAAAAGAAAGTCATAGAGTATCTTGTTTTGGCACTTCTAGATTTCAATAAGGTATTTTAGGTAGATTGTGATGCTAGTGACAATGAAATTCGAGTTGTTTTGAGTCAAGAAGGTAAAACTATTGCTTATTTTAGTGAAAATTTGAATGATGCAAAGAAGAAGTATTTTGTTTATGATCAAGAGTTTTATGCTATAGTTAAAGCTTTGAAGAAATGGAGACACTATCTATTGCCAAAAGAGTCTTTTTAATTTATTGATCATCAAGCTTTACAATATTTGAATAGTCAAGGGAAGTTAAATCAATGACATTTGAAATGGGTTGAATTTTTGCAAAGTTATACATTTTTTTTAAAGCATAGGAGTGGAAGGTCTAATAGAGTTGTAGATGCCTTAAGTAGGAGGAAAATTTTGTTAACAAAAATGCAAGTTGAAGTTGTTGGGCTCAATGAACTCAAGAGATTGTATCTTGAAGATCATGATTTTATAGAAGCTTGGAGAGCTTGCATGGATCCTATCATTTTGATAGGACAAGATGGTTGGATTTCATTATCTAAGATGGTATGCTATTTAGGGGAAACCAATTATGTATTCTGAGGAGTTCCATTAGAGAGAACCTAATAAAGGAGAAGCATATTGGGGGATTAGTTGGAAAATTTGGTCAAGATGAGATCGTTACCAATGTTAGTGATTACTACTATTGGCCATAGTTGCAACAAGATGTGAATAAGTTTGTACAAAGTTGTAGGGTATGTTAGATGGAAAAATGAGCAAGTCAGAATACTAGGTCATACCAACCATTGCCTGTACTAGAGAGGCCATGGGAGGACATTAGTATGGATTTTGTTCTTGGTCTACCAAGGACATAGAGGGGAAATAATTTAATATTCGTGGTGGTTGATAGATTTTCTAAGATGGAACATTTTATTCATTGTAAAAAGACTAATGATATTCATGTTTCAGAGTTGTTTTTTTCAGGGAGGTGGTGAGATTGCATGGTTTACCCAAGAGCATAGTTTCAGATCAAGATACCAATTTTGTTGGTTATTTTTGGAGGACATTATGGAAGAAGTTGAAGAGTGATTTGAAGTTTATTTTTGTACACCATCCACAAAGTGATGGATAGATAGAAGTGGTGAATATAAATTTTGGATACCTACTATGATGCTTGGTAGGAGATAAACCCAAAGGATGGGATCTAATTTTATCGTAGAAAAAATTTTATTAAAAAAATTCTATCAACATGAGTATTGGTAAATCACCATTCTAGATTGTATATGGGAGCAGTCCAAGGAATTATTTTGAGTTGAGGATGGAAAAGGGAGAAAAGACAAGTTTTGAAGCTAAACACTTTGATAAGAACCTAAATAATTTGCATGAAGAGGTGAGAAAGCATATTAATAAGATGAATATATAGTATAAGGCTAAGGTAGATCAGAAAAAGGAGACATAATGAATTTAAGGTTGAAGATGAAATCATGGTTCACTTGAGAAAAGAGATTTTTCTAGTTGGTACTTATAATAAATTGAAAATGAAGAAGTTTGGACCATGTAAAATCTTAAAGCAACATAATTCAGGAAATGCTTATGAGGTAGAGTTGCCTAAAGAAATTAATATTTCTCCTATATTTAACATCTTAGATTTGACAAAGTATCATCAAGGATAAATTGAAGAATAATTGGCAGAAGCACAGTGGAATATGCTAACACCTACTTTAGAAAAGGAAGAGATAGAAGAAATTTTGGATAGTCATGTGGGTAGAAGAATAAGAAATAGGAAATATTTAGAGTACCTAGTGAAATGGAAGGTAATGCCTATTAAAGATTGATCATGGTTATCTAAGGCTAAGGTAAATTGCCTTGGTTTTCCTCTAACGCTTGAGAAGTGATAGGATCACTTTTCAAATTACCTTGAGTGTCTGATGCAAGAGCATCTAGGGTGTAAGAGAAATCTTGCATCAAACAAAAAAAAAAATATTTTATTTTCAGTAAGGTCTAAATTAGTTAGAGTTTGTTGAGTATGAGGATTTGTAGAAGTTAGAGCTTTGGGCCTTAGGATTATCTCTTATCACTTTCCAAAGAATAAAGAGTTAGTCATTTTATTCTTAAGTCCGATTGGGTTCGAACTTTGAGCTTGTGGCTTACTCTTTGTTGTAATGGGTCTAACATTAGGCTTTAGGGATAAGGCTTATGCCTTAGCTTAATTTTTATATTGATGTATAGGGTATAGAGGAAATATGAACCCTGATACTTGAAAGAGGTTGAAGTTGGCTAAGGAGATGTTTTAGGCTTCACAAGCTAGATTTGAGGCTTATGCAATGTGATGGATGCACATAATTTGACATCTGACAATCTCATACACTTTTTGTTTTCGCACTTTAGAGTTTTAGAGGTTTGAGTGATGGTTTGTGATAGATACAAAGGGTCGTAAAAGGTAAAGGGGAGTGCCAATGGATGAACCCTGGTAGGTATAAAAGACTTCAAAATTCCTTCTTTGGGCTTGGCTCTTGATCTCTTCAATGTATTCTAGGTATGAATTATGAGGGATTGGTGACGCTTGATCGTCGACAAGTACAATGAGTGGTAGAATCTCACTATTTTGCATGAAGCATATTTTAACTTAATTTGACCAGTGTGGGAATGTGGTGTAGTGACACATGGCAAAGAGAAATTGGTTGGACTGATTCACATCATTTTTGTGAAACATAAGTGATCTATGGTGATCAGATGGTGATGATTTAATGGTGTGTTGGCATAAAAAAAGAGATAACGACTCTAGTTATGTTTTGTTGTTGATTGGAAGTAGAAAATAGTACTGAGGCAAGATGGTTGAAATAATTTAATATAGATCAGATATATAGGGAAACACATTTAATGAAGAACAAATCCTAGGTTACATATTGCTAAGAATAGAAAATGCAATAAACTTGGACAAGATTATAGTGATTGAGGTAATGAATATTTCTTGTTAGTGAAGCTAGAGATGAAAAGATATAATTCCATCAGAAAGGGAAAGCAAGGGTGTCTTAGTGGTAAGGCATGTGAGCCTAGATTAGAGTGTTTCAGATTTGAATATTTTAGCAGATTCATGTCATTAGAAATCCCATGTGGTTAAACTGTAATGATGTAATTTCATTTTCATTCTAGTGATAATAGAAGATATTTATCTCTTTCTTGCATTTTTATTGTGGAATTCTCTATTATTGTTGTGAATTTGAGATTTTAAGGGGAGTATCCTTCATCAATTGTCCTCATTTGGCTTATGCATCATATGGTAATATAGTGAATATTTCTACTCTATCATAATGTTGTTGAGTATAAATAAATTTTTTTACTTATCCTATATTCAATTGTATGCCCTAATTTGTTTTAATAATCCTATAATGCATATATAAATATATACATATAAATTAGTGTCCTATAATAGTGCTTGATGTATAGAATAAGAAAAAATATTTTGAACCAAAAATAGCCTTGAGAATGCAACTATTATGGTGTGTGAAAAATATACAATTTGTTCATGATTAGAATATGCCCCAAATAGTGGAAATATTTTTTGTCTACTATCTCTATATGTTATAACAATGTATTGTTGTGAATATAATGAGGCCTTCTTATGAAAAGTTTGAAAAAATTATGTGTGAGAAATGACACACATGATCTATATTAGGAATATGCTTTTATATTTTAAAAACTTGGCCAAAGTAATGCAATTGTTGCTTGCATTATTAGTTCATTATGTTTGATAAGTTGTATTTAAATTGAAGTTGTCATACTTAGCTAAATATTATATAGGGTAATATGATAGATTGTATGCGACCGAGTCAACGCACTATAGTATGTTGATAGTGGTTGTCATTGGGTGTCATCCCTTATTTGGTGGTTATTGAATTTCATGAGGAGATTTTTTATTGTTGATTTTCATTGTATATCATGCCTCATCTAATAGTTTCTAAAGTTCATGGTTGGATGCCATCCCTTATCTAAAGAAGAGTTGTAGAATTTCATGGTTGGATGTCATGCATTATTTTATGCCTAGAAAATTTATGTAGTGCACTATTGTTGTCAGCAGAGTTGTTTTTATAGTGATATGTTTAGATGAGGATTAGAAGCATGAATGATAATGGAGAGATACTATTAAAGGTCTATAATATGTCATTTTTCTCTCTCCTAATGTTCTTGATGAAGTATGTGTTGTTGAAATAAATATCTAGCCTCTGCAAGGTTCTTAAGTGTTTTTTGGTTCAAGAAGTTGCATTGAAGTCTATATAGGAGAATGCTCCACATTCCTCCACTATTTAAGTTTCAGTCTTGTAGTTTTGGATTTAATGTTATTACTCTATGAACATTGCACTCCTATCTTTTCAGGTCACTTGTTTTGCTGAGGAGAGTTTTATGAATTTCAAAATGTTGGTAGTGTTGTTGGTTGTCCAGATTGGTCCAAGAGATGCTCCACATTTCTCCATGATGATGGGAAATATGAATTAGAAGGTAAATGATAGAAAATGCATAAGAAATAAAAAATAAGACTTTATACCTTCATTTCTCCTTCCTCTTCATGGATTAAGCTCACAAGATGCACCCTTGTCTTGTAGATTTGCTCCAATGATTGAAGGGATGTGATTGCTCAATATTTTAGCATGATGATGATTTGAGTAGCATACGAATACGAAGAATGTATTTTATGAGAAATGAGATCCAAGGCCTCATTATATAGAATTTTGGTGAGAGGAATCAAGGGCTATGATTGAATGGTTAATGGAGGATTGTGATTGATTCAGAAGGTGAGGTTTGGATCAAGGATGAGGATTGATTAGCCTTGTGACAAGTGTCACAAGATGGAAAGGGGTGAAATGGGGAGGTGTTTTCACACATGTGTGAGCACACATTGGGAAGAGAGACATTAAATTTGTGTAAGAGAGATAGGGTGGATCATAGGGTGGCTTGTATAAGAGGTTGGTGGGGGTAGGTGAGATGTAGGAATTTAAAATTAGGAAATAATCATAATGATGATTAGGGATGAGGGTTAGATCTATTAATCAAGGATTAATTGATTAATGAATATGGGTTGAGTTAATAAACCAAGGGTTTATTAACTTAGGTGAAGTTAAAATTTGGAAAATGGGATAATGATGATTAGGATGGGGATGAGGTTAATTAATCAAGGATTAATTAACTTAAGAAAGGTTAGGGGATTTAGAGGAGTAAGGGTAAAGGTTTTCTTTAATTAAATAAATGTGGATTTATTTAATCAAAGGTGGTGGATGGGGAAATTAATTAAATAAATAATAAATATTTATTTAGTTAATTATTAGGATAAGGGACATAGGTTAAATTAAATAAATAATAAGTATCTATTTAATTAAATATTATTTTGGGTGACTATATTTTTCCCCTTTGAGATGATGTTGCAACTAAGAGAAGTAACATCATTTCAAAGAAGAATAAAACATAGTGGGTCAGCGAGGGCTAAGGACTAGAAGCATGATGCCCCAGTCACTAGTAAGGGTAAGGAAGGATGATGACGAGGTAGTATGTCCCCTCGAGAGGACATGCAGGCTAGGAGAACATGGGTGTGCTCTCAAAATGGATGGGAAGGCTAAAGGATGAAGGATAAAAAGATGAAAAAACATAAGGATGGATGGGAGAAGGTATGGATGATGAAGAAATGGATGGAGAGGGAGGATGGATGATAATCATGTTGCAGTAATAAGAGAAACCTAGATTTGATATTGTACTTGACATTATGCACCAAGGTATGAGGAACCAAGGTGACAATGTGTCAAGTACGTGATCAAAAATGTCAAGTGCAAACATATTCCTTATGACACCATGATATGGAAGACCATGATGCCCCTATGGAAATAGAGTGCAAGAGACCATGATAAATGAAAACAAAGATAACACACACAAGAAACAAGCAAGCATGCAAATAAACCAAAATAAAGCAAGGACTATACTCCATGTCAAGCTAAAAAATCCGATTGATGGGTTGATTGATGGATTGGTGATGATGATGATTGTATTGGGAAGGATACATCCCTATGATGATAGGTAGATTAAATTGGATCAATGGATTTGAGCTTGATTTGGATTAAGATGATGGATTAAGTCAGGATGATGAGCTAGATTGCAAGGTCTGATTGCATGGATTAGGATTTGATTGCATTGGATGGGATTGGATGAGGATGGTCTAATTAGAGGAAGAGATGGATTGGATAAGATAAGATTGGATGGAGGATAGGATGGGGTCCAATGACAAGGGAGAACCAATTCTTAGGAAGAGGATGGGAGGATAATGGATAGTGTGGATAGGAGATAAATGAATTTTGTAGATGGAAGGTAACTGATAGGAGATAAGAAGATGGTGGATGAAGGATAGGAGGATGGATGCCCAAGGACTATTTGAAAAGGGAGAAGATGTCCCATAATAGAGGTAATGAAAATTTGAGATGGAAGGATAGTGTATAAAGGACATGGATGGAAGTAACAGTGGTGAGGGAATTGTCCAAAGCATGCATGTGTATTTTCCCCCTATATTTATGAAGATCAAAGGTGAAAAGAGAGGGCGAGTTAGGTAGGATGGGGGGATGGAAATAGGATATGGGATGGGACATATGGATAGGATGATTAAGACAAAGTGGATGAGATATGTATGTATGTATATTTGACCACTAGGCTCTTTATCAAGATAAAAGTTTGGAAGGAAAGATGGATTTGGATAAGATGAGGTATATGTGATGGATGACATGGATGGGATAAGGTGCATGATGATTATGAAGATCCTTAGCCTTGTCAAGATCAAAGGAGGGAAAAAGGGGGGATGGATAAAGGATTAATAATAGTGGTGGGTGTGGTTAAGATGTAGCATGGATGAATCTTTCCCCCAAGTGTAGAGTGCAAGGGAATGAGGAGGAAGAACTCAAGCATCTCATTCCATATATGGTATCCCTTGATTATTTTATATCATTCTCATATACATTGGTAGAATGATGGTAAGGGGGATAGAATGGATTGAAATATGGAGAAGGATATGGATTTATGTAAAGGATTGGATAAGAGGGATGGAAGGATGGAACATGGATGTTGGATGGTGGATGGATTGATGGAAGATATGTAGATGAGTGAATGGGAATGTTGGCAAAATCATTGGCACACACCTTGAAGGGCGGTGGAATTATGAAAGAGAAGTGGATTTTTAATTTTGAGGTTTAGATAGAGGAGTGGATGTGGATTATGGGACATAAGGACCCAAAATAGATAAAGGTAATAAAGGAATATTAAATGGGATTTTAAACTTAGGATTGAATGAAGCTTTTGGATTAGCAAGTTTGGATGCCAATTTTGATTTTTCTTTGGGATGCATTGATTCTAGGAGTATTTTTGGAATCCACATGGTTTTTGGCTTTGATTTTTTCTTCATGGGCCTTTGTGGCCTTTGGGATTTTTTATTATTTTGGATCATATTTTTCTTTGATTTTTCATGTCTTTTTTAGGGGACATGTTAATCCATTGATTTTTGTGGATTTTTTGCATCCAAATTGCTTCCAAGATCAATGGGAATGGTGGATAGATATGAATTATGTGGATGTATTATGAATGGGTTGGTGTAAGTAGTATGTTGGAATGATTTTAAAGATGTGTGTCTTTGTTGATCTTGATTGTGGATATGAGGTGATGGATAGAGAGGATAATGGGATTTTGGAAAAGGAATATTAGGTGGTGGAATGTAGGGACCCAAAATGGATGGGGGGGATGAAGAACTTTGTTTTGGGACATAGGGACCCAAAATAGATAGAAGGGTTGAGGGATTGAGATTTGGAATATAAGGGCCCAAGATAGATTTGGAGGATGAGGAATATGGATATTTGGATTTAGGTGGAGGGATTTTGGATTTAGAATGGATGGGAGATGTATCAAAATCTTGCGCTTTGTATCCAAAGTCATGATATTTTGTATTTTCTTTGATATTAAGGGGTTCTAAGATGCCTTGCTCATGAAGGCCTAACCCTTTGCCTTGATAATGTATAGTTTGACAGATATTTTTGCCAATGGGATACATGTTATTTTGGAAGCAAGATGCAAGTCCATTTTGGGGGGAATATGGCGTGGGAGGAATGATAGGATCATGGAGTAGACTAGCATGGATGAAAGTGGAGGAACCCAATTGATAAGTAGGGGGTTCATGGGTAGCTTGGATCAGGGATAACTTTAAGAAACCCCCCCTTGGCCAAGGTGTAAAATCCTGGGAAAATCTTTCCTTATATTTGGAAAAAATTATTAATTTTTTTGGCGAATCTATGCACATTATTAAAAAAGTTTGTAAAATCCTAGTGAATCTTAATGAATAATTGGTAAAAATAATAATCACAGTGGCAAATCCTAGTGAATATTCACTAAAAAGATTAATGACAATGGCGAATCTCTCCTTTAAAAATTTGCATAGTTGGTCAACGCAATAAATAAAAGCCTTATTCAAAGATAAAATGTCCTTGAAATTAAATGGTAATTTATTAATGTGGTGATATTTCCCCAAAATTAATTGTAGGAATATAATATTATTGGCGAATATAATCGATATTTTTCATTATAGTATAAATTGCTAGCGAATCATATCCAATGACGTATTGTTTAAAATATAATACATAGGCGAATTAATTGAGACGTGATTTTTTTGTTTGTAAAAACTTAGCGATTCAACATCGTTTTTAGCTTGTACTATTCGCCATTTCTGGAGGTCCCGATTTCAATTATTCACCAATTGGTGAAGATTCGCCACTAAATTTTTCCCTGGCTTGGATAGGGTGATGAGATTTTGTGGGGGATTAGGATCATGAGATGAAGATGAAGGGACACTTTGACCTTGACTTGGGATAGGATCATGGGATGGGGTAGATGGTATAGTATGTTCTTGGTTAGGAGATGGAGTGGGATCATGAAATGAAGTGGGAGGGGTGTTTTGATTATAGGAGGGGAGAGGATCATTAGATGGGATGGAAGGTGTACTTTGATCTTGATTTAAAGAGGGATCATGCAATGGATTGGAAGAGATATTTGGATCTTGATAGAGGGATGAAGGGATATCTTGCTCTTGATTGGAAATAGGATCATTGGATAGGATGGAAGGGATATGTTGGTGATGCAAGGGCATCTGAAAGATTCAAAGAACATTCAATTACAAAGGTTGTCGATGATGCATTGAAGTTCAGTAAGATGGCTAGCTCAGTATATTTAGTATGAGAAGTTGTGGATTAAAGGGTTCATTGACAAGTATGTTTAGTTTATCCACTGGAAGTTTCAGAGGTTTGCATGAAGGTTTGATCAAGTTATGAGTATCTGTGTTCTGACTGTTGTTCGGTTGTTTTAGTTGGTGTTCCAGAAGGAAGATGATGTGATTCTAGTAATCTAAGTTGTTTTGTATATTTAGTGATGATTTGTGGATGTTTCTAGATCATGATCTATTTGTGTTATTGGTTCGTATTGATTCTTGTGCTCGTTATTGGTGATTTTTCCTTATGGTAGTTCATGTTTTCACGTTCTTGGCCAACAGGGTTGTGCAGTTTTTGCACACATGCCCCACTAAATGTGGGGACCCTCTTTTTTTTCTTTTTGGTGTTTTGGCCCTTCTTTTCTGGAGGTTTTGCTTGCTTGGGTTTGTGCTTTAATGTCCAATTTTGCCAATTGAAGTAGCATTCTTTTGAACCATGTTGAAAATCTAAGGTTTTTGCTTTATCTCAGGTTTTCTATTGTTTTCGAGAAAATCTGCCTGGGCTTGATTTTCTCGGTTTCCCCCTAAATGTCTGAAATTGCTACTTTTGCACTATTTTCGGGAAAGTCCGCACATCCCAGATTTCCCCGAAATCGGTCTCGGTGTTGAATCCCCAAAATTCGTGGTGGTGTCGAATCCCCGAAAGTCTTTTGTGGTCTCGACTGTCTTGTCAAGAGTATTAATGGCGCTTGTGTGAAGGTCTTTGGGCTTTGATATATTGATTGTTTGAGATGTTATTGATCATTTGAATTGTTGTGTTTGCTTTCATTTGGGCTTGTGTGTTGAAGTTCTTGGTGTTTGTTGGATATTTGGTTTTGAGGCTATTCGGATTGAGCGTTGACATTTCTTGTGCATGGGCTGTATTCGGTTTGCATTCAACAATTATATCTCGACTTCACCAGTTTCAACCTTTGCGTTTCCATGGTATGTAGGCGTGCCCTTTTTTCTGTTGATTTCAATGGCTTTTCCTTGTTTGCTCGGGGAGTCCTTCGTAGGTTTCCTAGTTCTTCTGGATGTGCACCTTCATTGGGAATTTTGGGGTTTTCATTTGCTACACCAGTCCATTTTATTGATCATGCATGTGCATTTTAGTCTGGTGTTGCTTCTTATTTAGGTGTTGGCTTGTTGTGATTTCATACTCTCCATTTTCGTACATGAGCAAGTCATTTGTGCTTTCATGGTAGATGTTTAGGGTTTTTTGACCTAGGGAATGGCCAGTCCTCTTCAAAATTCTCTGAAGCGTGTCTTTAGTTCATGTTTTATTCATGGGCGTCCTAGGTTGAGTTGGTTTCGGAATTCTGGCATAGATCCAGAGTGGTTTGAATTAATTTGATAAAAGTACCAAAGATGTAGACAGGTTCGGGATTTCGGGATCTTCGCGGAATTCCACTTCCCCGATATTTCCCTAAATTTTCTATCTCCTCTTTGTTTACCACTCTCTACCGGGTTTCATTTGGTTTTGCCAAAATCCGTTCCATCCGGATTTTCTTGAGGTCCACGGTTGGGTCATTTTACAGATTTCAAACTTTGATAGTGTTATATCTGGACTTTTCCAAAATCGGTTCCATCCGGATTTTCTCAAATATTTTGTGCCTCTTAATTTTCCCCAAGTTAGTTATAACTATTGCTAATTTCGCCAGAATCCATCTCCAGCGGATTCTTCCTGGTGTCTTGGGGAACTACTAAATTTGATGGTTATGGATGGTGGGTTTCTTGGTAATCTATTTGGTTGATTTAAGGAGCTTATGCTAAGTATTCTCAATGCTTTTTCTTGATTAAGTTGATGATTTAAATGACATTATGGGATTTCATATGTTTGGTTCGCTGGAATCCGCCTGGTCCGGATTTTCCCGAAAATCCTTCCTAGTGCAGAATTCGTGAGGGGAGCTAAATCCCAAGTTTTGAGATAATGATCTTCTACACTTGTTGCTTCTTATGGATCTAATTGTGGTTAATTTTATGTGTTTATAGGTAGGATTAGGACAGAATGTTGCTGGTCAAGGCAAGGGAAGGGTAACTGATCCTGGTGCGGAGGTTTCTGCCATCTTGGATGCAGAAAAGGTTAAGTTGGATATCAAGAGCAGAATTCCTAATAGCAAGATGACCTCAATTTGGTCAGGGATCACAGATACAAATGTAGGCATGTGGGATTACAAGGAATTCAAGGCTGAGATGTCAACACCGAGCACTTCTCTATTGGCAGTAGGGATTGTCCGATCTAGATTGGCTCATGTGGCAAGTTTCCCTCCTATAGTACAATGTTATGAATTGGTATTGGAATGTGCCAAAAACTATGATAGAGGAACACAGAGGATAGTGGGTCCCCAAGGAAGAATTCTTGCTAGTTTCAATCCTGTGTCTATTACTGCAACCTTCAACATGCCTGACAGGTCCCATGTGGTAGGTTTTGACATGAACGATGCTAGAAAATATTATGAAGAGAACATAGTCAAGTCACAACAGGTAATTAACTCCTAGTTAGAGAAGCCAAAATCACATTTTTCCAAGTTGCCTAAGCAACTATCTAGGCTCAAGTTCAAGAAGGAATACTATAATTCTATCACTCTTCTTAGTAGGTTGGTGGGATTGAAGAGTGCAGGTGTATTTGAGACATGGATGTTTAATGTGATTGCAAGGATAGAATAGGGAATTGATTATCATTAGGTAGGTGTTATCAGTGCTGAAATTCATAATCAGTTGTGCAATGTCTTGCAGACCAAGACTTTCACCATGACCTCTTACTTAGTGTATTCATTGGCTAGACTTCATCCATACAAGGGATTGAGCACTAGAGGTGTCTTTGGGCAGGATGTTATTTATGAAGTGTATCTGCAGTTGCATTTGACTTGTGGAAGCTATCGGAGGTCAAATGATGCATTCACAATGTATATTACCAAACTACTCCAGGGTGCAGAGCATGTGAGAATCTCAAATAAGGAAAAAGAATTGATAGGAAGGTATGGAGCTTGGTTTATCCAATTCCCAACCTTCTCATATATTAGAATTGATGGTTTTCAGAGGGCACCCTATAGACTCCCTAGCTATCCTATAGATCATATTGTGTTGTTGGAAGTCACTAGATAAATCTACGACTCTGACAATGTGGTAAAGGGAGAAATGCATAAGATAGGGTTTGGGAATAATTTCTCTTTGAAGATGGGAATGGGTGAGGTTTTTTCTTCCATTCAGTCTGCTCATGCTGCTGAGGAGGAGATGAGTACTTTTGGGCTTCCTTTCCATACTAAGAGAACAAGGTTTGATATCACTGGCGAGGCCCAAAAGAAGGCCAATAGATATTATAGCCATAAGGCTCACATTGAGGACTATTGGTTTAACCTTTCCGATGAGTTTAAGATAAGAACAGAGAGATTTCCCAGGTTGCCAATGGATTTGGTGAGATTGTACAATGTAAGAGCCATCCCAGATTAGGTAAAGGAAGATGGAAATGTGATCCAGGGTCATGTGTATGAGGCAGTGAAATATAAACTAGTAGGAGAAGTCGACTAGTTAAGGAGGAAAAGACTTACTCGGATCAGGTTATGGCCCCAGTGATCAAATTTACCAAAATGTGGTTAAAACACAAGATGATGGAGCTAGAGAGCAAGGGTGTTCCATGCACCTATGAGCTGATGGGAGACTCAGAGTCTCATTCTACTTTAGAGGCTTCAATTGAACCAGATCAAAGGGGCAAGGAGAAGGTGGACTCTCCTTTTAGAATTCAAGTAAGAGAAGTTCAAGCTGAGAAGGATGCAGAGCTGGGAAAACAAAGGAAACCTATTGCTAAGAAAAGGAAGCATGCTTCTAGTAAAGAAGTTGGAAAGAACCAGGAGGAGGAAGAGGTTGAAAGTGTTCATGCACTCATGAAGAAGAGAAGAATCACAAGGACATCCCGGAAGGTTGAGGAAGTTCCTAAGGCTGACAAGACGGTTGAGCCACCAATGGTAGAGGTGGAGAGTTCAGGGGAAAATACACAAGTCTATATGAGGAGATCAAGGACTCCTTCCCCAAGAGATACCGTAGCCAAGGAGAGTATTTCAATAAGTATCGCTATTGTTGAACAAGTTGGTCCCTCCATTCCTCATGATGCTACTAGCGTAAGGGAAGAACTAAAACGAGGTGAAAGTCCTAAGAATTTGGGCAAGGAAGAGTTCCAAGAAGGAGAAATATTTAGTGTAGAGGTAAAATTAATAAGGTAGTTCAATCTCCCTTGGTGGCACATGCAGACTCTCCTAAAAAAGAAAAAATAGACGAGTCTCTTCAAGAGGAAGAGGAAATACCAACTAGGGCCCCCTCACCAGTGGAGGTTGTTGTGGAAGAACAGGTACGACAAGAAGAGAACCCAATAGTGGATGTTCCTAAAAATCTAAGTGTTGAGAAGGATGTAAATATTGATCAGCAGGAGAAAGAATAGGATAAATGAGATACAGTGCCTGTTGGGTCTACTATTCCAAATTGGATTGAGAGGGAATTGAAGAGTAAAATGGTAATAGTGGAGGATGCTCCTCCTAATTGGGATGCTCTCATGGTCAATGTAGAGAGGCAAAAGGTAAAAAAGAAGGCAAGAGTTGTATCCCGGATTGAGAGGGATGGATCAGGTAATCAGGTGGCCCATATTGCTACCCCTGCTCCAAACAAAGAGAGGGATAATGTGACTGCTCAGGACTATAATGTGTAGATTGTTAATTTAGAAAATGCTACTATTGAGTAGGATATTGAGGAGTATGAGGGTTCCAATGCAGTTATTGTGGGGAGATTGAAAAAGGCAGTACAAACTAGCCATGAGCTAGAGAAGGAAAATAAAAAACTAAGTACTTGTAGGATTTGAAGAAACCTTTGCAAGCTATTGGCTCCTCCTCCTCTGCTGGATGGTTCCTACCCTAGGAGACAATTTCTAATTTAGAGAGGATGAAAGGTACTTCACATGCTATGGTTACTTGGTTGAAAGGTGTCCAAGCTAAGGGAGATGAGGCCATTAAGGGCATATTATCCACTGGAGGGGATGCAATGAGATCGATTGATTGGTTAAAGATTGCATTGGCATGAGATGATGTGGATACCAACCTCCTATTGCAAAAGATTACAACCATCATGGGGTTCACAAAAGATAGATTAGTACAGTGCAAGATTCTTCCTTTTCCAAGAGTTTCTGAACCTTGGGAGTGGTTTGAAATCCTGCAAATGAGGCAGAAGGCCTTGAAAAATATTCACAAATAGGCAAGGAAAATTGAGGATGCTCTAACTAGTGTTCATGAGAGGTGCATTTCATTCTTTGAGGTCATGGTTGGGAGGAAGAAGTTCGCTCCAAAGCATCTCAATTTGGAGTAACTTAGAGAATGGTGGAGAGATGTGTATTCTCCAGTCAACGAAGGGCCAGTTACTGAACATCAGTTGGATGATGCTACAACTTGCATTACAGTCATTAAAAAATATTTGACCAACAAATCAATTGGGATGGTATAGTTAGGCAGGCAAGAGAGGATATCAAGACTCTTGAGAGAAAGATTAGGGTTTTGCTTGTGTCACCTTTTTTCGAGCTGGATAGGGTCCTGTTGGCTGTACATGGTGAAGAAGATAAAGCTAAAGATAAGGATGGGGAGTGATTATATAGGGTTACGTTGATATTTGTGCTTCTCGTTAATTCATATGTATTGGGCCGACCTTTTGGATATCTTGGTGGTTTTGGATGAAATTGGTGCCATTGGCACATTTCATGTGTTCAAATTTAATCTTTGAGGCCGACCTCTTGTAGGTCATATTTTATTGTAAATCATCATTTGGGTCGACCTATCTTATGTATTCTCTATAAAAGCGGGCATGTTGCCTCATTTCATATAGAAGATAGGAGATTAGAAAATAGAGATAGAAGGATAAGTAGATCAGGAGAAAGTAGCTAGGTGGTATTAAATCAAGTTAGGGTTTATCTTCAAGCAAATGTTGTAACAAAGAACTGGAATTGCTGCTATTTTTGGATGATTTAATATAAAAAGGATATTGTGTTTGGTATCTATCTTTTGGAGTCTCATATGGCATGGTTCTTGTTATTCTATCTTTCAAATTGCTTAATGTTTAGGGTTAAATTATTTGATAATGCTTAGGGTTTCATGTTTGGAATGTTTGCAGCGATCTCTAGTCCATACTTTTTGCAGTTAGCTGATTGTTAGCTACTTTGCAAAGTTAGCTCGGACCTATATTTGTGCTTAGTTCAATTGTGAAGGTTTATTCACCTCAATTGTTGTATGGTTGACTGAATGAATGTTTATGATTTGAAAATCTTTCAATACCTTAGAATATTGCACTATTTCTATGGAATTGGAGATTCATCTGGGTCAAGTAGAGAATAGTTTATGAGAGATCGGTCCATTTTAAGCACTTTATTCTTTTGCATTTTCAATCTTAGGGTTAGAAGTAGTTTTAAATTTGTCTCTGAAACCTTTATCTTTTGTTGTTTCTTTATTATTCGAGTTCCAATCAAGTTTCAAAGTTTCATTTTAATATATATACTCAATAAGATTCGAAATCTAGTGTTGCTCGTACTAAGGTCCCATTGTGATTACTAGCGTTTTCACATTTATCACTGAGTTGTTTTACTAGATTATCAAGACCTGACATTAGAGACCTTGGAGTTATCTCTTTTCCATAGAGATTTACCTTTCAAGAGAGATAGGATATTATATTCTGTCTGAGTTGTTGATGTGCAGAAAACACCATCAACAGATTGGTGCTAGAAGGAGGGCCTTGAACAAGCAAGCTGGAGCGTTTCTTAAACGCCATCTCTCCTGAGAGACTTAGAAGAAGAAATAGGTCCACTCTAGGAGAAGAATTCCAAGAATTACAAGCCCCTACTAGGTCAAGAAGGACCGGGAGAAGGGAAGAATCATCATCAACTCATCCACTTCCATCATCTCCATCATGCTCATCTTCATTTGACTCTGAGGGGACCCCCATTCCACAACCACAACCAATCATAAATCAGCCAGTACCACCCCCACTACCACCAATGGCTTTTCTTGCTACTAATCCATCCCGATTGATCTTCAATAATTACAATGCTATGCTCAAAAATCCTGAACATTTCTGCTCTAAGTTTCATACTCATGATCCTAACAAAACTGTAGAAGAGCATATTAGGATTTTCCATATTTGTTTGAGAGATAGAGGGATTAACCATGAGGATGTTGCATGTAGACTGTTCCCCTATTCTCTAGGAGAAGAAGCCTTTTATTGGTATAATCACTTACCTGTTGCTTCCATTCATAATTGGATTGAGTTGGAAGCTGTATTCTTGCAAAAGTTAAAGATTCCCATCAGTGCTAATGAGCTATACTTACATTTTACTGGGGTAAGAAGAGAGATTAATGAGCCCATAGGATCATTCAATGATAGGTTCCATTGAGCATATACCAAGCTCCAGGCACCTTATGTTGGAAATGAAAATACTGCTTTGGAGATATACCTTGAGGCCCTGGATAGCCTTACAGCCACCTTCCTGAAACAAAGGGCTAATCCTCCAAATACTCTACTCACTGCATATGCAGAGGTAGTGAAAGTTATTATAGACTTAAGACAACATTTATCAAGACCTTTGCCATCATTGGGACCTATTGCTTGCCTTGGACAAATTCAAGCCCTTAATCAAGCCTTGACCAGTCATGCTACAATAATGAATCTTGTACCATCATTACCTTTGGTTTCTCATCCAGGTCCACCTCTAAACCAAGCTCAACCTACAACTTCGTATCCTCAACAGAGAGTTAATCAACCCTTACAACAACAACAAGTTGGCTTCCCTACATATTTGCAAAATTTAGAAGTCTTGAATCAGGCTGTTGGTTCTAGGAATATACCTGGATATCCTTTGGGAGGTAATCTGACTCCACCTAACAATCTGGACAAGGAGAGGTTGGATGAATTGTCTGAATAGGTGAAGAGGTTGAATACAGAGGTAACTTACTTGAGAAATCAGAATAGCCAACTTCAAGCTACTTAGAAGAATATACAATCCAGCTATGGCAGGGAAAACAAGAATTTTGAAAGAGGTCAATAATTTGATAGGAATCAAAATTATGACAGAGGGCAGGGTTCTAGTCAGAATTTTGATAAAAGACAAGGCTCTGGTCAGAATTTTGATAGAAATCAACAAGGTGGACAAGGATTTGACAGGGGGCAACAACTTAGGCGTAATAGATCTTGGAATATTGGGCCTAATAATGGAGGGATTCCTACTCCTTTGGATCAACCTATTACTCAAGAGAAGCCTCCAAATGGTGTATACCTAGTAGAAGTAGCTTTGTCTGGATGGTGCAGGCTCCATAAAACAAGTCAATACTCTGAGTTAGACTATGCTGAGTTTCAGATTGCAGCTTCTATCTTTCAGTATGAAGTGGAAAATAACTCCACTAGGTAGGAAATTGTACCTTCAAACCCTTATGATTCTCCAATATTGGTACTTAATCATGCTCCATTCCCAAAAGATGAGGAAAATGAACTAGAAGAAGTGTCTAATACAAAGGAGGAGGTGGAGCAGGTGTTAAATGAAGATGAAATTTGTCAGTTGTTTAATGAAGAAAATGAAAATGATAACGACCCTTTAGATGAGGAAGAAGTTGGTGTTGAAGAAGTTCAGATGTTTCAACAACCAGTGAAGAAGTATGATTTAAGAAATAGGCCTAACAAGAGTCAACAAGCTAGAGGTCCTTTCACCACTTCCATTCCCCCTAACAATTTCAGTACTCCACCGGATCCACAAGCTAGTAACAATCCATCTTATCCTCAGGTGCCAACACAATACCTGTCAAAGGGGAACAATGTTGAAGTTTCTAAGGATAAGCAGACCAATGGCCACAAGGAATTTCAAGCTGACTTCAATGCAGAACAATTGGGTGAATATGTGACTGAGGAATTCAAGAAAGTAAAGGTAAGTCTCTCTACTTTTGAATTATTAAGAGTTCCTGCTATTAGAAATGCAGTTTTGGGATCATTTAGTTCAAACACAACATCACCAGGGGTAGCCACAAGTGAGGCTACTACTAGGTCTTCTAATTCTCAAACACCCAGAAGTCAGGTCCCACCTATGGACAAGAGGGGAGATAAAGATAAAGGTCAGGTTGCACAAGCTGATACTCATCTGAATTTATTTCAAGGTAAGATGGAAACTCCTCCTTTCCTAATTTCTGTTCGTATCTTCAGAAAGAACTTGCATAATTGTCTTCTAGATTCAAGAGCCTCTACAAATGTTATGCCTTTTGCTATTTGCAAAGCATTGGGTATCACTCCTATAGCTTCTCAAAAGAAGGTTACTCAGTTGGATAAAACAGAAGTGAGTGCGGTTGGAGAATTGAACATGATCCCTATGCAGCTGGCATCAGATCCTAGGGTGCAAAAAGTGATCAATATCCAAGTTGCTGACATCTCTAATAATTATGGATTGATCTTAGGTAGGGATTTCATTAAAGCTTTGAATGGATACACATCCACAGACCATTCCCACATGTGGTTACCATGGAAAGGAGTTCCAAATCAAATTAGAATTGAAAGGGAACCTAGGATGAAATATGTGATTATAGAATACCAAAATATCTCAAACGAGGTATTGGTGTTTGAAGTTGGCATGGGAAATTATGTGTTGGCTACATCAGTTGTAGAAGATGAATTTTTTATGTTGCAGGATTCTTCAAATGAACATCTTCTAGAGAGCAGTGGTCCTGAGACTTTGATTGAACTAGAGAATGAAATAAGTGACGAAGGAGATAGACAACTTGGTTTGTTGAACAACTTTCAGGAATTTATCCAGAAGTGTATGGAAGACCAAGTGCAATTAAAAGGAAGCATGACGTTTGAAGAATTGTTGCTTCCAAGTTGGTGTAGAGTACATGATGCCTCTCATTCTGAGTTAGAATGTGACTTGTGTCAAAATGTTGTCAGATAGATACAAAAATGCATTAATCCAATTCCACCTACTAGACTCGATGCGTCAGAGGAATCAAACAGCGATAAAGATAAAAGCTCAATGCTTCCTAAAAAACTCCTTATTTTCGGTAAAGAACAAGGTAAATTGAAGCTGAAAGAACCTAACGACTATTGGACACTAAGGTTTGATGGATCTAAATCCAAACAGGGTGTTGGAGCAGGATTTGAATTGATTAGTCCTAAAGGAAAAAATTACTTTGTTGCTCATAGACTCCAGTTTCAATGCACTAATAATGTTGCTGAATATGAGGCTTTAATCCATGGCTTACTGATGGCTTCAAGAAAAAAGGTTAAGATATTACAAGTATTTGGAGATTCTGAATTGGTGGTCAAAAAAGTAAGAAAATAGTATTCATGCCACGATAGAAGGATGACCAACTACAGGCATAGAGTGTGGGATCTCATTGAGGGATTTGATGCCTTTAATATCCAATTGATCCCTCAGAACAAAAATTAGGTTGTTGATTCTTTAGCTCAAGCTGCTAACACCTTACAACCTTTGCCACTTTCAGAATTGAAGAAATTTATAGTTGAGCTCACTCCAATCCCTTCAGTGCTTGATAATGTTACCAAATTCCAGGTATTTGAAGATGATAAGCATATTCTAGACTTTATTACAAGTTGTGATGTGTTTGCTTCCCAATTTATTGATGAGATAGAGCCTCAGGAAGCAGAAATTGACTTTGGAAGAATCATCAATCTAAAGACTAATACCATTCCAAGGGGTATGGTACAACTTGAATGGATTTTTGACTTGGATAAAATACAAGACCAAGAACAACGAACTATAAGAGAGACCATTAGCAGTCAATGTGAAACATATAATATAGGGACGCCGAATGACTTGAAGAACGTTCTTATTGGCAAGGTATGTACTCCAGAGGAAAGAAAAGGGATTATTGATACCTTACATGCATATCATGATGTAATAGCTTGGAGTTCTGAAGATTTGAAAACATATGATACTTCGATCATCACACACACTATTCCTCTAAGATCAGATGTCAAACCTTTCCGACAAAGACAGAGGCCAATTAATGCTCTGTTAGAACCCATTGTTCAGAAGGAGGTGCAAAAATTGCTTTCAGCACGTATTATCTTTCCAGTAAGACACTCTACTTGGGTAGCGAATTTGGTTCCAATAAGGAAAAAGAATGGAGAAATCAAACTATGTGTGGATTTTAGAAATTTGAATAGAGCATCAGAAAAGGATAATTATCTAGCTCCTTCACTGGATGAAGTGCTTCAGATTGTCAATGGATCATAGATGATGTCTTTTTTGGATAGATATTCTGGATACAACCAAGTCATGGTGCAATATGAGGACAGACACAAGACTACCTTTACTACCAAATGGGGAACTTTTGCTTACAGAAGGATGCCATTTGGATTGATCAATGCTAGAGCTACATTCCAGAGAGCCATGGACATTGCTTTTAAAGATATAATTGGCAAGTGCATCATTATCTATATGGATAATTTAACTATTTTTTTGAAGATACGAGGTGATCATATAACGGACTTAGGCAAGTTTTTTCAAAGATGTAGAGAGTTTGGTGTTTCACTTAATCCGAGGAAGTGCATTTTTGGAGTCACCGAAGGCAAGTTATTAGGACACATTATCTCAGAATAGGGTATTGCCATAGACCCTGAAAGAATTCAGGCTATCCTAAGGATTTAGCCTCTTGCAAGTAAGAAAGAGATGAAGTCATTCTTTGGTAAGATTAACTTTGTCAGGAAATTTATCACAGGATTTGCAGAGATAGTCAAACCACTGAATGCTATGTTAAAGCAAGAAGTGAAGATAGAATGGAGCTTAGAAGCTAAGGAGGCATTTGAAGAAATCAAAAAAGCTATTGCTAAAGCTCCTGTATTGTTGAGTCTGGATCACACTAAGCCTTTTTATATATATTCTTTTGCTTTTGATCATTCTTGTGATGCAATGTTAACTCAAAAGTCTGATCAAGAGGATGAGCACCCTATAGCCTTCATGAGCACTCCTTTGAAAGACACATAATTGAAATACCACAATGTGGAGAAACAAGCCTACGCTTTGGTCCAAGCAGTTAAGAAGTTCAGGCATTATATCTTGAGGAATAAAGTCTTTACCATAGTGCCTGATCCTGCAGTAAAGTTGTTATTAATGCAGAATGAGTTAGGTGAATGAAGGGCCAAGTGGGTAACAATGCTGCAGGAATATGATATGGAAATCCAGCCCATGAAATTGGTGAGAGGACAAGGACTTACAAAGACGATGGCTGAGACTGGTCCTGATCTCATAGCTCAACATAACTACCTTCAAGAGGTTTCTCCAAGAGACTGGTATGATGAAATTATTTTCTATTTGCTAAATCAGCAATGTCTTGATCACCTCAATACGGTTCAAAGGAGAGCCTTACGCTTGGAGAGTGGAGTTTTTATGATGAAAGGAGCTATCTTATACAAAATAAATCATGAGGGTGTTTACTTAAGGTGTTTAGGGAAGGATGAAGTTGCTAGAGTGATGATTGAATTTTATGAGAAATATGGTACAGGCCACGGTTTTGCATCATCCACTACGCATCAAATCTTAAGGGCAGGCTATTACTGGCCTACTTTGTTCAAAGATGTGCACCAACATGTAAGAACGTGTCACATATTTCAGACTACAGCGAGTAAGGAAAAACAAGCAACTCTTCCACTTCAGCCAGTCATAGAGGTAAAACCATTTGCTCAGTGGGGCATGGACTTTATAGGTCCAATTAATCATTCATCTTCTGCGGGCCACAGGTATATTCTTACCATAACTGATTATTTTACTAGATGGACAGAGGCTATTGCTTGCAAATAATGTACTTCAGATGTAGTAATCTATTTCCTCGAATCAAGAATTATTAATCATTTTGGTTGTCCGCTGTCTTTGGTTTCTAATAATGGTCCTGCATTTGCATCACTGAAGTTTTCTAATTGGGCATATGATCATAGAATTGTTATTAATTTTTCATCAAATTACTACCCCCAGGGTAATGGTCTAGCTAAATCTTCCAACAAGAACCTTCTGACAGTTATCCGTAGGCTGTTAGAACAAAATCTTGAGAATTGGCACACCCAGCTTTGATTTTCTCTCTGGGATGACTGTACTAGACATAAAGCATCCATAGGAACTTCTCCTTATCACTTGGTGTATGGTTTGGAACCTGTGTTTCATATTCAGTTGAAAATCCCTACCTTGCAGCTCATTAATGAGTACTATAACGAAGAAGATAAGCGTGAAGCCCATTTGGCTGAACTATTGCATTTGGAAGAGAAAGTAGATGAAGCCCTAGAGAAGTTTGCTAAACATCAGGGTGTAGTAAAAATATGGTTTGATAGGAGAGCTAAGGTAAAGGTCTTTAGAATTTATGACTTAGTTCTTTATTGGGATAAAGCCCATGATCATAAAGGAGAGCACGGTAAATTTGATAAAGTTTGGCTTGGTCCTTACCAGATTTCAAAAATTTTGGGAGACAATGCTTTTCGTTTGAAAACCCTCACTGGTGAGGATATCCCGCTACCTGTTAATGGACAGTATCTGAAGCATTATTTTCAACCTTGAATTGCTTATAGTTCATCCTGTACATAGCTAGAGTAGGTTTGTTTTTGTTTGCTCTGTTTCTGCTTTGTTTTGGGGTGTTCTGCTTTTCATTTTTTTTGTTTCGCTTTTGGGTTCCTAATTTCATTGGGCTGTTGCACCTATGCATCAAGGCTATTTTGTTTGGGATTATTCTGAAATTTTTTTTTATAAACTCTAATCAGTTTTTCAGAATCAGGTGGTGGAATTTTTTTATCTGGTCTTCTTTGTACTAAGAGTTAGAACTACTTGTTTTAGATACACTTTGGAATATATTTGGGTCTCACATTTCATATTGAATAAGGAAATTTATCGAGGTGCATGAAATTCTTGAGTAGTTTGGCTTGGTGAAAAATATTATATTCTGCTTCAGTGCCACTGTGTTCCTCATCCCTCAGAGTAAGTTTCATTACCTACAAAGGTGAATAGAAAGATATATTAAAAAAAAACAAAAGAGAAAAGAGGAAAACTTTGAAATTTTTGAATGAGCTTCACCTTATTAGGAATATTCTAGTATCTCTACCGGGGCTATAGACACTTGACTGGCAGTAGAGCTATGCTTGGGAGGGTCAGAGTGATAACCTCGTCGGGGATATGGATGTCTGACTGGCAGTGAGGCTCTATCCAAGTTGCTTTTGAAATTTGAATCCTATGTAGCTTGGTCAAATTTACTCTGGTTCTTCTTGCACTTACATGATAAGGATCAATGCATAATACACACACTTGGACCCTGGTATAGGAAAAGGTCTTCTTACTTGTGGTTTCTGAAACTTTGTTCTTAGGGGCCTTGACGGAAAGATTGAAACCATAGATTCCGGGTTCTTAATTATGGTTTATCTTTGAAATGCTTTGGAGCATTTCCCCAACGGAGTCGCCATTTGTTGTGAAGTTTTTGCACACACGTCTCACTGAATGTGGGGCCCCTCTTTTTTTTCTTTTTGGTGTTTTGGCCCTTCTTTTCTTGAGGTTTTTCTTGCTTGGGTTTGTGCTTTAATGTCCAATTTTTCTAATTGAAGTTGCATTCTCTTAAACCATGTTGAAAATCTAAGGTTTTCGCTTTATCTCGGGTTTTCTACTATTTTCAAGAAAATCAGCCTGGGCCGGATTTTCCCGGTTTCCCCCTAAATTTCCAAAATTGCTACTTTTGCACTATTTCCAGGAAAGTCCACACATCCCGGATTTGCTCGAAATCTGTGGCAGTGTCGAATCCCCGAAATCCATGGTGGTGTCGAATCCCCGAAAGTCTTTTGTGGTCGAGACTGTCCTGTCAAGAGTATTAATGGCGCTTGTGCGGAGGTCTTTGGGCTTTGATATATTGATTGTTTGAGATGTTATTGATCATTTGAGTTGGTGTGTTTGTTTTCATTTGGGCTTGTGTGTTGAATTTCTTGGTGTTTGTTGGATATTTGGTTTTGAGGCCATTCGGATTGAGCATTGACATTTCTTGTGTGTGGGTTGTATTCGAATTGCATTCAACAATTATATCTCAACTTCACCAGTTTCAACCTTTGTGTTTCCATGGTGTGTAGGCATGCCCTTTTTTCTGTTGATTTCAATGGCTTTTCCTTGTTTGCTCGGGGAGTCCTTCGTAGGTTTCCTGGTTCTTCTGGATGTGCCCCTTCATTGGGAATTTTGGGGTTTTCATTTGGCGCACCAGTCCATTTTATTGATCATGCGTGTGCATTTTAGTCTGGTGTTGGCTTGTTGTGGTTTCATACTCTCCATTTTGGTACATGAGCAAGTCATCTATGCTTTCATGGTAGACGTTTAGGGTTTTTTAACCTAGGGAATGGCCAGTCCTCTTCAAAATTCTCTGAAGGGTGTCTTTAGTTCACATTTTATTCATGGGTGTCCTAGGTTGAGTTGGTTTCAAAATTCTGGCATAGATCTGGAGTGGTTTGAATTAATTTGATAAAAGTATCGAGGATGTAGACAGGTACAGGTTTTCGAGATCTTCGTGGAATTCCACTTCCCCGGGATTTCCCCGAATTTTCTATCTCCTCTTCATTTACCACTCTCTACCGGGTTTCATTTGGTTTCACCAAAATCTATTCCATCCGGATTTTCTCGAGGTCTGTGGTTGGGTCGTTTTACCAATTTCGAGCTTTGATACTGTTATATCTGGACTTCGCCAAAATCCATTCCATACGGATTTTCCTGAATATTTCGTGCCTCTGAATTTTCCCTGAGTTAGTTATAACTATTGCTAATTTTTCCAGAATCCATCTCCGGCGGATTCGTCTGGGTGTTTTGGGGAAATACTGAATTTGATGGTTACGGATGGTGGGTTTCTTGGTAATCTATTTGGTTGATTTAAGGAACTTATGCTAAGTATTCTCAATGATTTTTCTTGATTAAGTTGATGATTTAAAAGATATTATGGGATTTCGTATGTTTGGTTCGCTAGAATCTGCCTGGTCCGAATTTTCTCGAAAATCCTTCCCAGTGTAGAATCCGCGAGAGGAGCTAAATCCCGAGTTTTGAGATAATGATCTTCTACACTTGTTACTTCTTTTGGTTACTTTTATGTGTTTACAGGCAGGATCAGGACAAAATGTTGTTGGTTGAGGCAAGGGAAGGGTAATTGATCCTGGTGCGGAGGTTTCTGCCACCTCGAATGCAGAAAAGGTTAAGTTGGATATCAAGAGCAGAATTCCTGATAGCAAGGTGACCTCAATTTGGTCAGGGATCACAGATACGAACATAGGCATGTGGGATTATGAGGAATTCAAGGTTGAGATGTCAGCACCGAACCCTCCTCTATTGGCAGTAGGGATGGTCTGATCTAGATTGGCTCATGTGGCAGGTTTCCCTCCTATAGTACAATGTTATGAATTGGTATTGGAATGTGCTAGAAACTATGACAGAGGAACACAGAGGATAGTGGGTCCCCAGGGAAGAATTCTTGCTGGTTTCAGTCTTGTGTCTATTGCTGCAACCTTCGACATGCCTGACAGGTCCCATGTGGTAGGTTTTGACATGAACGATGCTATAAAATATTATGAAGAGAACATAGTCAAGTCACAGCAGGTAATTAACTCCTGGTTAGAGAAGCCAAAATCACATTTTTCCAAGTTGCCTAAGCAACTATCCAGGCTCAAGTTCAAGAAGCAATACTATAATGCTATCACTCTTCTCAGTAGGTTGGTGGGATTGAAGAGTGCAGGTGTATTTGAGACATGGATGTTTAATGTGATTGCAAGGATAGAACAGGGAATTGATTATCATTGGGCAGGTGTTATCAGTGCTGAAATTCATAATCAGTTGTGCAATGTCTTGCAGACTAAGACTTTCACCATGACCTTTTACCTAGTGTATTCATTGGCCAGACTTCATCCATACAAGGGATTGAGCACTAGAGGTGTCTTTGGGCAGGATGCTATTTATGAAGTGTATCTGCAGTTGCATTTGACTAGTGGAAGCTATTGGAGGTCAAATGATTCCTTCACAATGTATATTACCAGACTACTCCAGGGTGTAGAGCATGTGAGAATCTCAGATAAGGCAAAATAATTGGTAAGAAGGCATGGAGCTTGGTTTATCCAGTTCCCAACATTCTCATATATTAGAATTGACGGTTTTCAGAGGGCACCCTATAGACTCCCTAGATATCCTATAGATCATATTGTGTTATTGGAAGTCACTAGACAAATCTATGACTTTGACAATGTGGTAAAGGGAGAAATGCATAAGACAGGGTTTGGGAATAATTTCCCTTTGATGATTGGAATGGTTGAGGTTTGTCCTTCCATTCAGTCTACTCATGCTATCGAGGAGGAGATGAGTACTTTCAGACTTCCTTTCCATACTAAGAGAACAAGGTTTGATATTACTGGTGAGGCCCAAAAGAAGGACAATAGAGATTATAGCCATAAGGCTCACATTGAGGACTATTGGATTAACCTTGTCGATGAGTTTAAGGTAAGAATGAAGAGATTTTCTAGGTTGCCAGTGGATTTGGTGAGATTGTACAATGTAAGAGCCATCCCGGATCAGGTAAAAGAAGATGGAAATGTGATCTAGGGTCATGTGTATGAGGCAGTGAAAGATAAACCAGTAGGAGAAGTCAACTGGTTAGAGGAGGAAAAGACTGACTTGGATCAGGTTATGGCCCTAGTGATCAAATTTTCCAAAATGTGGTTAAAACACAAGATGCTGGAGCTGGAGAGCGAGGGTGTTCCATGCAGCTATGAGCTCATGGGAGACTTATAGTCTCATTCTGCTTCTGAGGCTTCACTTGAACCAGATCAAAGGGGCAAGGAGAAGGTGGACAAGTAAGAGAAATTCAAGCTGAGAAGGATGCAGAGCTGGGCAAACAGAGGAAACCTGTTGCCAAGAAAAGGAAGCATGCTTCTAGGAAAGAAGTTGGAAAGAACCAGGAGGAGGAAGAGGTTGGAAGTGTTCATGCACTAATGAAGAAGAGAAGAATCACAAGGACATCCCAAAAGGTGTAGGAAGTTGCTAAGGCTGACAAGAAGGTTGAGCCACCAATGGTAGAGGTGGAGAGTTCAGGGGAAAAGAGACAAGTCTCTATGAGGAGATCAAGGACTCCTTCCCCAAGGCATACCGTAGCCAAGGAGAGTATTTCAGTAAATATCCCTATTGTTGAATAGGTTGGTCCCTCCATTCCTCATGATGCTGGTAGCGTAAGGGAAGAACTAAAATGAGGTGAAAGTCCTAAAAATTTGGGCGAGGAACAATTCCAAGAAGGAGAACTCTTTAGTGTAGAGGGAAAATTAATAAGGTAGTTCAATCTCCCTTGGTGGCACATGCAGACTCTCCTGAAAAAGAACAAATAGACGAGTCTCTTCAAGAGGAAGAGGAAATACCATCTAGGGCCCCCTCACTATTGGAGGTTGTTTTGGAAGAATAGGTACGACAGGAAGAGAACCCAACAATGGATGTTCCTAAAAATCCAAGTGTTGAGAAGGATGTAACTATTGATCAACAGGAGAAAGAACAAGATAAACGAGATACAGTGCCTGTTGGGTCTACTATTCCAGATTGGCTTAAGAGGGAATTGAAGAGTAAAATGGTAATAGTGGAGGATGCTCCTCCTAATTGGGATGCTCTCATGGTCAATGTAGAGAGGCAAAAGGTAAAAAAGAAGGCGAGAGTTGTATCCCAGATTGAGAGGGATGGATCAGGTAACTAGGTGGCCCATATTGCTACCCCTGCTCCAAACAAAGAGAGGGATAATGTGACTACTTAAGACTATGATGTGTAGATTGTTGAATTAGTACATGCTACTGTTGAGCGGGATATTGAAGAGTATGAAAGTTCCAGTGTAGTTATTGTGGGGACATTGCTAAAAGCAGTACAAACTAGGCATGATCTAGAGAAGGAAAATGAAAAACTAAGGAAGTACTTGTAGGATTTGATGAAACCTTTGCAAGCTATTGGCTGCTCCTCCTCTACTACAAGGTTCCTACCACAGGAGATAATTTATAAGTTAGAGAGGATGAAAGGTACTTCACATGCTACGATTACTTGGTTGAAAGGTGTCCAAGCTAAGGGATATGAGCCCATTAAGGGTATATTATCCACTAGAGGGGATGCAATGAGATCGATTGATTGGTTAAAGGCTGCATTGGCACGAGATGATGTGGATACCAACCTCCTGCTGCAAAATATTACAACCATCATGGGGTTCACTGAAGACAAATTAGTACAGTGCAAGATTCTTCCTTTTCCAAGAGTTTCTGAACCTTGGGAGTGGTTTGAAATCTTGCAAATGAGGCAAAAGGCCTTGAAAAAGATTCACAAATAGGTGAGGCAAATTGAGGATGCTCTGACTAGTGTTCATGAGAGGTGCATTTCATTCTTTGAGGTCATGACTGGGAGGAAGAAGTTTGCTCCAAAGCATCTCAGTTTGGAGCAACTTAGAGAATGGTGGAGAGATGTGTATTCTCCAGTCAGCGAAGGGCCAGTTACTGAACATCAATTGGATGATGCTGCAACTTACATTATAGTCATTGACAAATATTTGACCAACAAAACTGATTGGGATGGTATAGTTAGGCAAGCAAGAGAGGATATCAAGACTCTTGAGAGAAAGATTAGGGTTTTTCCTATGCCACCTATTGCTGAGCTGGATAGGGTCCTATTGGCTATACATGGTGAAGAAGATAAAGCTAAAGATAAGGATGGGGAGTGATTATATAGGGTTACGTTGATATTTGTGCTTCCCGTTAATTCATATGTATTGGGCCAACCTTTTGGATATCTTGTCGGTTTTGGATGAAATTGGTGCCATTGGCACATTTCATGTGTTCGAATTTAATCTTTGAGGCCGACCTCTTGTAGGTCATATTTTATTGTAAATCATCATTTGGGCCGACCTATCTTGTGTATTCTCTATAAAAGCAGGCATGTTGCCTCATTTCATATAGAAGATAGGAGATTAGAAAATAGAGATAGAAGGATAAGTCAATCAGGAGAAAGTAGCTAGGTGGTATTAAAGCAAGTTAGGGTTTATCTTCAAGCAAATGTTGTAACAGAGATCTGGAATAGCTACTATTTTTGGATGATTTAATATAAGAAGGATATTGTGTTTGGTATCTATCTTCTGGAATCTCATCTAGCATGGTTCCTTTTATTCTATCTTTCAAATTGCTTAATGTTTAGGGTTAAATGATTTGATAATGCTTAGGGTTTCATGTTTGGAATGTTTCTAGCAATCTCTAGTGCATAATTTTTGCAGTTAGTTGATTGTTAGCTGCTTTGCAATGTTAGCTTGGACCTATATTTGTGCTTAGTTCAATTGTGAAGGTTTATTCACCTCAATTGCTGTATGGTTGACTAAATGAATGTTTATGATTTGAAAATCTTTCAATACCTTAGAAGATTGCACTATTTTTGTGGAATTGCAGATTCATCTGGGGTCAAGCAGAGAATAGTTTATGAGAGATCGGTCCATTTTAAGCACTTTATCCTTTTGCATTTTCAATCTTAGGGTGAGAGGTAGTTTTAAAATTATCTTTGAAACCTTTATCTTTTGCTGTTTCTTTATTATTCGGGTTCCAATCAAGTTTCAAAGTATCATTTTAATATCTATACTCGATAAGATTCGAAATCCAGTGTTGCTCGTAGTAAGGTCCCATTGTGATTACAAACATTTTCACATTTATCACTGAGTTGTTTTACTGCATTGTCGAGACCTTGGGGTTATCTCTTTCCCATAGAGATTTACCTTTCAAGAGAGATAGGATATTATATTCTGTCTAAGTTGTTGATGTGCAGAAAACACCATCAACAAGGGTGATTATAGCATGTTGTGGATCTTCGACGCTAATTTTTTGAGGTGTTTCATGTTTGGGGAATATTGTTTTGGGTCCCTACTATGTTTGGGCTGACATTGGTTGATTCACATTGATATTTGTTTATGGATTTGGGATGACAGTTTTAATACATTTTATATTTTGTTGGGTCGACATGTAGTTGATGGTATCCTTAGATGTAGATATGTATGGCCAATTTTTTATACCATTTGAGGGGGTGTAAGGTGTGTGTGATGCATGTTGTGAGATGTCTGAGTTATGTGTGTGACTAATGTTTTAATCTTTTGAAGGAAGAGATAAAGTGTCAAGTATGAAGTATGATGATGAGATGTTTTGATCCAGGAAGATCATAGAGTAGAGAAATCATGGAGCAGAAGGAAGAAGCGATGGAAGAAGATCATTATATGATTTTTTTATAATTCTTGGCCTACGGCCTAGCATCTGTAAAGACTGAGTGACATATGTAATATGTTTTGAGATCATAATATAATGAGGAGTGAACTTTGAAGGCTGGGTTTTTCCCTTTGAGGGTTATCCCAAGATAATTCTTGTGTCATGTGTTCCTGCATATCTTTAAGATTTGAGTGTTATTTGTTTGAGATGCGAGGTGGGATAGTCGCTCATTGGACCCTCCTACCTTGGACTACATTAATTGGTATCCGAGTGGTTGTGAATTTGTTGGTTGGTTATGAGTATGTTGGGTGGTTGCAAATTTATTTCAGAGTTGGTTGCAGAGCAAGTTGTGAATCTATTGGTTGGTTGTGAATCTATTGCAAAATGGGGAAGATTTGGAAAAGAACAAAGAAGGAAAAAGAAAACCTAATATGTGAAAGGGATACTTTGGAGGAAGAATTGTGCGAACTCAAGAAGTGCAATTCATAATTTATGGAGAGGATGAAAGAACTGCGAGAAGACTAGTGTGATGCTCTTGAAGAAGAATTGGAAATTGAAAGAAGGAGAAATGAAGAATTGGAACAAGAGATGGATAAGTTTGAAGAAGGATTCATGTTGTTTAAGGAGTTGGATAAGAAGAGCAGAGATCTGGAGGAAAGTTTGAAAGAGCAGAACAAGGAGATCTATTTGTAGAAGAAGGAAATATCTGACTTGAAAGAACATGCTAATGGTTGGAGAAGGAGAATGAGAATCTGAGATCTAAACTTGAAGTGTGTGATGTTTCTTATGATACTGATGATTTGTGTGATGTTGCAAAAACTTCTTTAGAAAATGGGATTGAATATGGAAGTAAGGCTAAGCTTGTAATTGTTGAAGATGGTATTCATTTCAAAATCATGCAGAAAATGGGATACAGAGGAAAAGGATTGGGAAATAATCAACAAGAAGTGACAAAACCTATTGTACCAGTAAGGAGAGAAAAAAGTGAACACCTTGCATATGACAGAGGCATGGATGTTGTTACAAGTTCAAACAAGTCAAATTAGGGAAGAAAAGGTATGTATTTTTCTCATTGTAAGAGATATGGACATGAAAAGGAATTATGTTGGGATCTACACCCTTGTAAGTTTTGTGGACTAAGGAATCATTCTAAGAAGATGTGTTAGAATAAAATGAGAGGGAGAAAGCCTAGGAAAAATTGTATATAGATGAATTGTGGATGGATTGATGGATCAAAATGGAAGTATGCTACTCATAAGTTTAGAAAGTTTTACAGATTGAAGCATTCATGTGTTGAGGGAAAGGAAGGATTGAGATGCAAAGAAAGAAGACCTTATGTCGAGCAGAACGAGGATAGCTATTCAAAATACAAAGGGAGAGATGAAAAGAGTCATAATACTTATCACAATGAAGGGTACGAGAGGAGTGAAGGAGGATTTTCTAGAGAAGGAACTTGTTTTCAAGTTAGGAGGAAGAAAGAATCAAGCACTAAATTTCATCAAGAACCTAATACCGGAGAAGCTAATGAAAGAGAATCAGTAAAGGATGCAGAGATCATTTGTGCAGATGAAGAAGAACCTGTTGATACAAAATTAATTTATCTAGAGGAAGGGGAACCTTTGGAGGAATGAGATTTGATAGTGGAACCAGAAGAAGAAGTTGCAATATTAAGGAGACTTGTGAATATAGTGAACCAATGTAAAGCATAACCGGAAGGGGGAGTTTGCGTTGCAAAGAAAGAAGAAGTATAGGAACAATATATGCAGAGAAGAAAATATAAAATTTTGAGGTGTGCAAAGGAAATGCAAAGATCAAAAAGTGTTGTAGAAGAAATTTGGAAATGATATTGATGGATCAAGGAAGTCATATGCTTTTTCTAGAGGATGTAAGTATGTGTTAACTTTTAATTGATTGAAACAAACAATGATCTTGAGGAAACTTGTAGGTTGGGCTTTCTCAAACCATCGACTAGTGAGGCAGTGCAAGGCCTACAGGTAGATCATTGAACCCAAGTTAAACTTGAAGAAGTTTTCAAGGTGCAGTTAAATAGACCGCCAACCTTGAGGCAGTTGCAAGTACCTGTTAACTATTTGATTGAAGCAGACATTGATCTTGAGGCAACTTGCAGAGAAGACTTGTTTAGACCGATGACCATTGAGGCAATGCAAGGTTTGCAGGTAGATCATTGAATCCAAATTACACTTGAGATAGTTTTACAGGGTGGACTTGAATAGACCACTGACCGTGAGGAAATTGCAAGTACCTTTGAATAGATCACCAAACCAATTCAAGGAAACAACATTGATTTTGACATAACTTATCCCAAAGTGAAGAAACTCACTTTTCAAATAACCCCGAGAGTCTGATGCAGGGGCATCCGGAAGATTCAAAGAACATTCAGTTATAAAGGTTGTCAGTGATGCAATGAAGTTCAGTAAGATGGCTAGATTAGTATATTGAGTATGATAAGTTGTGGATTAAAGGGTTTGTTGAAAAGTATGTTTAGTTTATCCACCAGAAGTTTTAGAGGTTTGCATGAAGGTTTGATCAAGTTATGAGTATTTGTGTTCTAACAATTGTTTGGTTGATTTAGTTGGTGTTCCGAAAGGAAAATGATGTGATTCTAGTAATCTAAGTTGTTGTGGATGTTTTAGTGATGATTCATGGATTTTTCTAGATCATGATCTATCTGTGTTATTGGTTCGCATTGATTTTTGTGCTCACTATTGGTGATTTTTCCTTTTGGGAGTTCATGTTTTCATGTTCTTGGCCAATAGGGTGATTGTAGTGTCTATTAGTGTAATTAATTATTTATTTCACTAGCATAAGTTAACTTAGGTCTTAATTAATCATATTAGTGCTGGGTTGCATTTAATCATTTAATAATGTTGTTGAGATAAGATTCCCTTCTAGAAGATGAGTTGTCTTTTCTAGAACTTATCTCCATCTTGTTATCATTCCCTACGTAGTTGGTTAGGGTTTCTTGTTGTCACATGAAGTGTGATTTGAACACTTGGCAACATCCTTTGGATTCTAGGTTTAGCACTTGCCTATATAATCAGGCATATGTACTCTTTGTAAAATATCTAGATCATCATAATAGAATCTCTATTTTTGAATGCCATTATCATACTTTCTGTGTGGTTGAATATTTCTTCCTGGAAAAGGTCCTCCATTGAAGACTATAGCTTCATCAAGGACACTTGTGCATCCATCATTCCAACATGGTATCAGAGCTATTCCAGTGAAGGTTCATCCCAGGATCAAGAAATTTTGGCTAGTGAGATTCTTTGCAGGCTTGAGGGTTTTCTTTATAGGCTAGTTGGTTCTACCTGGGGACTAAGCTATTTTTTGGTGTAGATCAGGCTCTATTCGACCTCTCCATTGTGCTTAGAAGGCCTCAAAACCTATAGATCGCCTACCCATTCGTCTGATTTGGACATATTCACATCGGGAGCCATTTGAGGTATCTAGGGTTTTTTGCATTTTGTACGATCTGTACAGGTTTTGCAGAAATAAAATTTTCCCCTTTCAGTCCTCCATCATGGAAAAAAAAATTTAAGTCATTAGGCATTTTTTATTTCAAAAAACTCACTATTTTTCCTATAGTTCTTGCAAAAATTTAATTCTGCGGGTGACTTGATATTTTATTTGGCAGTCGGCATAAATATATTTTTTTGGGGTGGCTATAGTTTTTTCAGTTGTCGGCCCCATCCCATCCGTCGATGTCACCAACCATCACTGTCAACCCCGTCACATCCATCGACATCACCATGCTCACACTGACCACTCACTTACCGCCGATGTGTTTCCTGGCCTGACATCCCGCTGGCCTGCTCATCCCCGATCGTCAGTGTCTATCCCAGTGTTCGCTCTGCAAGCCCCCGCTATGGTCACCTCAGCGACCAGGGGCCCCGCTTGTTCCCAGTGGCGCCGCCCCGACACCGCCTGCTCCACCACTCCGTTGCCACTCCGCCTGATGATGGTCTCTTTTTTTTTGTAGGTCTTAAGCCCGTGGTCCTATCAACGACCAAGGGCTTTGTTTTTTTGCCCCCAGGTGCTTTTTTTTTATGCCTGTTTAGACTGTAGGCCCTAATAGGGCAGATTTTTTGAAATTGCCATATCTTCGCGCTACGGTGTCAAAATTCGACAAACGAGATATCGTCAGAAAGAGGATTTGGTCTACTTTCTAGTGGTGCAATCTATTTTGCAGAATTTCTCTATCAAAATATTCTACAGTTAACTGAAGTCAAAACACTAGTTTGGACATAAAAGGCTCATATCTTCAAAACTCTTTTCATCTGTCCATTCACTTTGATCAGTTTCAAATCCAGGTACTCTTGCATTGGTTTTGTTAAATTTGGTGCATTTTTTCAATAACTTAGATATCCTAGAGCTTGGGAAAAGGTTTTTTTGTTTTGGGTGAAATCATTTCAGTTGCATATCAACTTTGGAAGTTTCTATTTGTTGTTGAAGGTCATTGTCTTTGTAATTTTGGAGAAATTTGTTTGTACATTATGGGGCTTGCATATTATCCTTCTTCTCCATCAGAGACTATTGGTATCCCTTCAAATTTAGTGATTCCTTGTCCAGAGTCATTGATTGAGGCTTCCATCATCATCATTCATCAGGACAAATTCTGTTTTCCAGACTTGACATCACAAGATGGCTTTGCTTCAGGGATTGCTAACTTGGCCAGTTCTACAGGTTTGAAGGACATTCTTGAGGGGATATCACTCCTTTATTTAGATCCTACTTTGGAGAGTTCCCTTGAGTCTCCACATTTCATTGTCTCAACCTTAATTGGGAATCCTGAGACTATCTTGGGGGCACTTGGTTTCTCTTCAGATATTTATATATGAGACTTCCTCCATCTTCATCGGAGTTTCTTCTACATCTACCATTGGATTGGCTTCAGTCTTCTCTCAGTGGTTTTGAGTACACTTCATTATGGGGGGAAATCAAGTCTCCATCTATTCCTTCGATGGAAGGAACATCACAATGTAGTCTTTGGATCATGTTCAACATCAGTTTCTGCATCATCTTGATTTGTCACCTTCTACATTGATTGGGTATGTACCTGAGTGGGTTGTGGCATCTTCATCTTCATTAGGAAAGGAGAAACATGAGCAACTTTCAGAGACATCATCAACATTCATATACATCCTTCCTTCCTTCAATTCCTATCTGGAATGGGAAGCATCTCTGCACTTGCACTTGGTTTTGTTTCTTCCGAAAGGGAGACAAGTTGTTTGTTGACATTGGATCATGTTTTTTCTACACACACTTACCTTTTTTGCAGGTGATCACATTTTTTGGGGCGGGCTATATTATCTCTCTATTTCCCTCCTATGGGGGGGCCATTGATTTTATTGTATCCATGTGATGATTTTTTTCCTTGGGGGGGGGCGGGGGGGAGGAGGTGATGTTGAGTCCTCCAATCATCACCTTTTTCATTTTATCTCCTTTTTTGGAGAGGGGTTTTCTTCCCACTAGGTTTTCCCCTTTTCTCCATTTGTGGGAGACTAGTTGCATTTTCATTCTATGTACATGGGTACCTAAAATGGCCATCCACCAAGACCCATCATCATCATGCATAATCATTTCATTTTATTTTCCTCCCTAAGTTTCACTTATGGGGGGGTATTAGTGTAATTAATTATTTATTACACTAGCATAAGTTAACTTAGGTCTTAATTAATCATATTAGTCCTAGGTTGCATTTAATCATTTAATAATGTTGTTGAGATAAGATTCCCTTCTAGAAGATGAGTTGTCTTTTCTAGAACTTATCTCCATCTTGTTATCATTCCCTACGTAGTTGGTTAGGGTTTCTTGTTGTCACATGAAGTGTGATTTGAACACTTGGCAACATCCTTTGCATTCTAGGTTTAGCACTTTCTTATATAACCGGGCATATGTACTCTTTGTAAAATATCTAGATCATCATAATAGAATCTCTCTTTTTGAATTCCATTATCATACTTTCTGTATGGTTGAATATTTCTTCCTGGAAAAGGTCCTCCATTGAAGACTGCAGGTTCATCAAGGACACCTATGCATCCATCATTCCAACAACATCTTTTGAATATTTGAGGCTAATTGTTTGAGGTGTTTCATGTTTGAGGCATGTTTTTTGGGTCCCTACTATGCTTGGGTTGATATTGGTTGATTCACATTGATAATTGCTTATGGATTTGGGCCGACAGTTTGAAGACATTTTATATTTTGGTGGGTCGACATGTATTTGATGTTATCCTCAGATGTGGATATATATGGTCGATTGTTTATACCATTTGAGGAGGTGTAAGTTGTGTGTGATGCATGGTGCGAGATGTGTGAGTTATGTGTGTGACTAATGTTTTAATCTTTCAAAGGTAGACATAAAGTGTGAAGTATGAAGCACAGTGAAAAGATGTTTTGATCCGGCAAGATCACAAAGCAAAGAAATCATGGATCAAAAGCGAGAAGTGATGGAAGAATATCATTATATGATTTTTTTGTAATTCCTGGCCTATGGCCTAGCATCTGTAAAGCCTAAGTGGCATATGTAATGTATTTTGAGATCATAATATAATGAGAAGTGAACTTTGAAGGTTGGGTTTTTCCCTTTGAGGGTTTCCCCAGGATAATTCTTGTGTCATGTGTTCTTGCATATATGTAAGATTTGAGTGTTATTGTTTTGAGCTACGAGGTGGGATAATCCCTCATCGGACCCTCCTACCTTAGACTACGTCAGTTGATCTTTATTGGAAATTGGAGAATGAGATGGAAGGGGATCATATGATGGAGGAGAATGGGTTCCTTGATCTTTGTATGGAGGGGAATCCATGTTAGCATGCTTTGTATTGGGGGATTGACATAGTTCATTTGATGTGGATGGTGTTATGGGTGGGGAAGGTTGGAAAGATGCTTCAACTTGTATGGATGGTGTAGTACAGGATTCATGAGACTTAGGGTATTGAGATTTATCTTGATGTGGAGGTGATGAAGGTGGATGCATGACATGGGGAGATTGCACATTTTTGTTTTTACATGGGGAGTTAAGCACTGAAAGGAAGAAAATTGGTTGGTTTCTCTTCTTAGGGTTTAGGACCTAGTAGGGACAATTTTCACTAACTTTCACTCAAGAACAAACCCTTGAGATCTCAATGCAAAAGAGAAAGAGATGTTGCAAGATGGTTGTTCTAGGGGTTGAATATGATCTAATAAGGGGTTCACCACCAACTTTAGAATTGGAAAAGATAATGGAATGCAAAGTAACACTAAATGAAATAGAAAAGTGAATAAAGAAAAAAAAATTGTGTGCACCTAGAAATATGGACATGGAAAGATGGAGGTCTGAATCACTAGAAATTCTAATTTTATTATTGCTTGGGACTTATTCGCCAAGCTAGGCGAATCAATCCTATTTCTGGAAAACTACATAGGAGCTAGTTTCAGATAAAAGGTATCTGAATCTCCAAAGATTTTTGTCAAACAACTACAGTGGGACTCATTTGCCACTTGTGGAAAATCATTCCACTTCTTTTTCAGGAATTCAAAATCTGGATCTATGCTTCTCAGTTTGTTTTTTTCTTCCTGATTGGTTTCTAGATACAGAACTACAATTTGTGACCTATAGGTGATCTCCAAGTCTCCCTGAGGCTTGTTGACAACTTTGAGCTCTTGACAACCTTTCTACAATCTTTCTCCTTAGGAAATATGCAACCTAGACCTACAAATCACATACAAAGGAGAGGTAAAAATGTTGTTGGGTTAGTGGATAGGGGTTTTCCTTGGTCAAACCCCTTGTTGGTAATTAAACCTTGAAATGAAAGAAAATAGAATGGAGAATGATGATGTTGCAACTCACCAAAGTCTTCACTGAAGTGCTGCAAATATTCTTGATATGGTTGCAATGGATGTAGATCTTGATCCTTGCTTGAATGATGTTGATCTTGAATTGAACACTTTCTTGAATCACAATTGTTAGCATAATAACAAACATGATGCATGAAATATTTGACATGATGATTGATGCTTGAAGAATTCTCTAGAATGCTTCATAATCTACCATTGAATGCTCTTGTGAACTCAATTTTCTATAAGGATGAATACTCAAATGCTTAGATGAAAATGAGTGAAAGAACCTTGTATTTATACTCAATTATGCAAGAATTCATGAATTACAACACTACAAGCTGACATCAGATCTAGGAGGATAAAATCCTACCAATAATTTGAATAAATTTTAATTTTGGGCCACGCAAAAATCATTTACCCAAGGTGGTGAATGATTCCCATCAGGCATAATGTATGGGACCAAAAACTAAAAGTACTTAAAAATGTGTGAAATCCGATTTGGGGCCAAAAGATCCAGGTGGGACCCATTCTCCCAAGGTGGTGAATGAGTCCCAAATCCCTAAATCTAGGTCACACAAGCTAGAAACACCTAAATTATGATTGGTTGTTGATTGGTGTCAGGATTTATCCTCAAAAAGATGCAATAAATGAGGCTTGTGGGTGCAAAATGGGGCCAATTAAAGCATAAGAAAGCCCAATTATTAATGACAAGCTTAGAAAAGTGTGAAAGTGTGTTAGAACACTTTACAAGACTCCAAATAAGGTAGGATTAAGATTAATTTTGATTAAAAAGAGGTTTATTAAGTTTATAGGACCCTAGAAAAGTGTGAAAGTGTGTTACAACACTTTAGCAAGGTACCATTAAATCAATTAGTTCACAAGGGCCCAAGACCTAAGATGAATGTGTCAACCAAATTAAAACACTAAATCAAGGCAAAATTAAGCCTAATGCAACAAGGAGGGCCCAAACAAGTGTGAAAATGTCTCGGTGACATTTTTTGACACTACAAGCACCTTTGCAAATAGTCCTTGGAGGAAGTTATTAGGAGGGACACAGGGTGAATTTGATTGGTAACATTGGGGTGAAATGTATTGTAAGTATGTGGGAGATAAGAAAGTGGAATAAGGGGTGGAATTTTCCATGGATTGGTAAATGGATGATGAGGATGAGGATCTTGCAAAGGATGTGGAGATGGGGATTTGGGATGAGGAGTTTTTTCTAAAGGATTGGTATCCCTTGTCAAAGGAAGTGGAATGGTAAGGAAGAGGGGATGGGTTGGGATTGGGTGAAGGTGCTAAGGGTGGAATTTTAGCACCAATTCCAAGGAGATAACAAAGTATGGCCTTCTTATCATTTTTAAAGTAGCGGATGAGGAGATGATTGGTGATGGGATCCCATAAGGATGATATGGGTCATGAGGGTGTGGGTGGGGTTTGTGGGGGACATTGGATGGGTGATTGGTGAAGGTTTAGATAATTTTTTCTAATGGATTCGAGTTGATCCACAATATTCTCACTATCATCATAGGGATTAGGATATGGGTTCATGATATTAGGTTGGGTTAGAATGGATGAAGGGAGATTAGGATAGATTGGGTTGGATGGAGGATAAAGTAGATGATTAGACATGGTTCATTATTGATTGGAAGAGGAAATTTTCTTATTATTTTTGGATGAGGATGGAAGTTGTGATGATGAATTGGGAATAGATGAGGGATTAGAAGAATACGATATGAGGATGAAGATGGAGAATGGGATTAGACTTGGGATCAAATTTCAAGACCTCAAAATGATTTGTATTGATTAAAGATTATTCTCTATACTTAAGATAGCCTAATGTTCTTAAGTAAGAGTTGATTTGATTTCTACTTGATATAGGCAAAGTTATTCAGTAGGAGTTGATTTGATTTGATAACTATACTTAAGATAGGCTAATGTTATTTAGCAATGTTTGATTAAAGATGAAATCATATTTAGGTCTTGATTTTTGTTTGGGAGATTGGATTTGAGATGGATGATATTGGATTAAGGATAATATCCTTAGATGAAGGATTTGTATGATGATGAAAGGATATTATGTATGAAGGAAATTAAGTCCTTAACAAAAATTTGATGTTCAAATGATGGTTTTTGATTTAAGGATGGGGGTTGGGTGTATGAAAGATTGGATTTTTGATGAGGTATAGATGGATTGGATTAGGCTTTAATTAGGATGGGATAAGGTTGGAAAGGGGGATTGGATTGATATGATGATGAGGTATGAAGATTAAGGATGATACTGGTGTTGGAGTGAAGATGACACTAAGAGGTGGGGGTGAATCAATGTCTTAAAAAAATAATATTTTCCATAAAAATGAAACTTAGATAATTTATGCTCTCAATATTTCAATGATAAATACATTCATGATTTGAATGCAACCATTAAAGAATTGAAATGTGAATTATCAAAGCAACTCAAATATCATTACAACATTGTCACATTAAAGAACATAGACCATAATATCACAATAAAGCAATGAGATCACAAATGAGACCACAAGACAAACAATATGGCGAGTGGAAAACCCTCTTGGGGTAGAAAAACCACTCCAAAAAATTTGCCTTACTCGCTTAATTTTAAAAATGCTATTTACAATGTGTTACAAGAAAACTTTAGAGCACCTACTCAAGGAGCATCAACCCCTTATTTAAAAATACCCATTTTAAGGAGCACAAACCCCTTATTAAATCTCATAACAATAATATATTAGAGATTTATTTGTTTCAATTAAACTCACGTATGCCTCTCATTCTAATCTATCTAATATCCTGAAGATTCAACTTGAATCTCCAAAATACCAAACACATTAGATACTTCAAAATGCATCATGATCTTTCCAGGTTTTATTACAGAGTTTTTTGCACTAACTCTTTTTGAAACTTACCAACCACACAACAATGATTAATCATTGTTTTTCTATTTTTACAAATATGCACATATTATATCAAGTACCTTCACCGAAGGTTTCAGATGAAACATAATACAATATCAGTTATGTTTCAAAAACCTAAAAGCAATGGCAGGTGGATAATTTCACAAAAGAATCTTTTCCTTCATAGAAAAATTCATCCACAAAGATTTGTCCATAAACCAATAACTGAAATAAGATGTCAAGAATCATAATCATTTTCCATGAAAAAAGAACGTTCACAGGCTTTGAATAAAACAAATAGAATTTACATATATCTGATAATGGAGAAAGAAAATGAATAGAGAACATGATAACCTATCATGAAGATTCTACCAACCCAACAAGAGAAATGACATCAAATCACCTTCCATATTAGAGCTCTTAGCCAATGAGAGAAAACAAACATAGCAACCATACTCATCATAGCTCATGCAATGAGCTTGTCTTTATGTCTTCAACGCTTCAACAAGAAATAAATTCCAGAGAAACAACAATCACAACCTTTCCATGGCGAGGGCTAGGGTTCCAAACCCTAAGCAAAGTGAAAACAAAATATTTTTCCCTAAAATTATTTCTTTCAAGTCTATCGAAGACTTTGCCAAGGATAATAATACTTTAAAGTCTGATGAATCAAAACACAATTATTAACAAACTATCATAATGCTTATGAGTCCACCGTCAAAGTCATTTACCATGGATGTCGACACCATAATCACTTTAATTATTACTTCCAATTGTTGAAGCCACATCACAATCAAATACACACAACCAGTGCCAAAACAATGCTTCCAGGTCATCTCATGAGTAAGCCCGATGTCACATACATTATATGTTGTATCTCAACACCTCAATAAGCTCGATACAAACATTGAGCCCAAATCAATATTCAAAAAAACATTGATGTCGGTGAAACAAAAATTATAGTCATTGCCAAAGATTACTTTCATGTGACTTTACTCAAAGTCAAATTCAATGTAAGTGAAAAGTAACCGATAGGGTAAGATCACCATTATTATATTCTCAAGGAAACCCGATAGGGTTTAGATCACTTTTTGATGCTGACTTATGCCCACATAGTAATGTTTTTTAAAATCCAATGACACAAGTATAATTTCATTCTATATGCCAAGAAAACAAACATTAATATTATACCAAACCAATAAGCCATGGAGAATATATAAATAGATGTGTTTAATCAACATACTCAACCACATTAAAATGTGATAATCAAGACCAAACCATATGAAGTCCTTATGTACCTGAACCTGTCAAAGATGTTGTGATCAGATAACCAACTCAAAATAAATCCCTCAGATGATTGTACAAAGGTAACATGTAGCATGATCAATATTGTAAGTCCATCAAAAACATAGGCATCTACAAATGAATAACTGAAAGTGAAGTAGCATCAATCTAAAAATGAATAAACATGAATATCTGGAAGCTCATGTACACAAAATGAGTCCACAAAGTATCATTTCCAACATATCAACCAGTGTATGTATGCCACTGTATATGGTGTCTAAGATTCCTAATCAAAAACACATGTTTGAGGTACCATGTATGCCACACCAAAATCATTCACTTCTAACATGCCTAATCTTCTTAAATGAACAATCTGAAACAATTCAAGTGCACAGACCATTGTAATGGAAATGATGCTAAAGCAACTAAACTGAGTTAAAAATAAACATCTCAAGAACTCAGTTATGAACACCATTATATCCAAATTCAACATCACAAAACCAATCAAGATATCATGTAGCTTGTCATCTCAAACAAAGAACCAAAGAACCAATTTTGTCATCAAGGACAAATCACAAACAACTGAGAGCGAACAAATAGGGGATGTGGATTAAGGATGATGATGGAGGATGAGGATTAAGGATGATGGAGGATAGGAAATATTAGGACTAAGATTAATGATGAAATTGGATAGGGATTATGGAAGATGATTAGGTGTAAGAGAGGGGTACCAACCACTGCAAGGCCCCAAGTCACAAAAGGTTGAGACTAGTATGGCTTCTCTAATTTACCTCAGTTAAAAGCAGTGTTAGGATAGGCAGGATGAGAATGATGAGGACTATGAGGTTCTTCAATCACTTTGTAAACTCGTGAGTTGAGAGGAGACTAGGAAAGTTCTTTTTTCGGGCCGACTCTATGTCTCAAATAACTCTCTGTCAGAGGATAGAAGCATGGGTTTTGGATGACAGTGTGGCATGCTGGCATCTTATAGGTGTGCTAGAATCTGTATAGCTAGAAAACCAGGGAGACAAGGTCTTACCAATAAGAAACAAACTAGCAAACTAGTTAAGAGTTTCTAAAGGTGCAAAATAACACTATGAAATGTGAAACATAAAGATGAATGTGATAAAGGAAGTATATTACTGCAAGGGTGATGAAGATGATCTCACACAATAACCTGTTTGCCAACTCGCTCCAAGATAACTCCACCTACACATAGACAAGAGGGGAAATATTGGGGGCTATTTAGAGGCCTGCCTCAATCAAACCCTTGTTTTGGTGTTTCCACCTCCAAGGACAACCAAGTTTGCAATGATATATAAATAATTTGATAAATAAATAAATACATTCAAAATACACAAAGACACTACAAAATAGTAATGTGCTTACTCATTCAAGTAATAGAGAATATGAGTGAGGACTTTACCACCTTCGTCCAAAGCGCTCAAGGCTAGTGGAGGAGAAATATGAGAGGAACTCAACCCTTTGTTGCAATGGAGTCGTCCTACGCTTGCTCTATTGAAGTGACAAAGTGAAGAGATTGCTTCTATGGAGTCAAAAATGTTGTTGCAATGCTTGGAATGAATGTTGAAAGTGTGGAGAGATTGTGTCAAGATGGTCTAGATATTGTGTAAGCTTTTGAAGAGATGAAAATGGATGAAGGAATGGTCAATATGAAGAGGATAGATGAAGAAATGACCATATTTGGGTCGACCAACCAAAGGGAGGTGTTACACTTAGAATTCCAATAGGAAGTGTAATGCCTCTGTAGATTCCAGTTGCAAGAATCTTCTAGGGACATAAGCGTGTTGTGCAGATGTCTACGTGTCATACGGATGTATGTGCACTATACAAGCGTCCCCGATAGAAACGCCTCCAGCAACACTCAAAATAAGCACCAAGTGGAATGAGAATAGCAAGCTTATGTGGAATTAAGCCTTCACATTTGGTTTTCTAAAGTGGAAAGGGAAAAAAGGTTAATTTGCATTAGGGGTGCAAATTCATTCCTATACATTTTCCCCCCACTTTAGTGAGCATGAATACTGGTGAGTGCTTCGATAAAGTAGGTCAAAGAAGTAATAGATTTAGAGATGTATACTTGAACCTTCAAGGAAAAAAATCACGGTCTGGCGAACCTGAAAGTGCGGGATAGAAAAGGACTTCAAAGCTCCACAAAAACAAAAGTTGAAGAAAGAATGTGCCTTACTTGCCTGCGGACCTGCATGGAAGGTATCCTTCAAGAACTCGCATATGAAGGAAACTAGGAAGATTTCCTTATAGACCCACAAAATTGCAAGGAAGGTATCCCCCAAGAACTCTCACATGAGGGAGACCGAGAAAAGGGGACTCTGCAAAGTTAGGAATGGTGACATGTTTACCCACAGATAAAAAATGTCAGGAAGCGGTTGCGTAGGCCAGTGAATAAACAATCACGTAGACCATCACCAAGCTGGAAGAATTTTAAAGGGGTCCCTCGGGAACTCTTTGAAAGGAAGAGGGGTCCACTCAAGGGATGCATTGTTTGAAAAGTAAAGTCTAGTCGGGTTGCCCCCAAGCTAGACGCAAAGGTGTGAAGCATGTCTAGTTGGGTTGCCCCCGAGCTAGAAATCATAGAACTCATTAGAGATAGAAACTTTTGAAGGGGTCCATTGGGAACCTGATGTGAAAGGAAAGGGTCCATGCAAGGGATGCATTGTTCAAAATCTAATGCCTTCTTTTTCGAATTGATTCATCATCAAGGAATCCTTCTAAAAGATGTTCACTTCATCAAGGAATTCGAAAGGAAGGATATGGCCCCATACGAGGGGAATATTAATGTTTTTCCCGCTTCAAAGGAAGGTTCTCAAGTCTTTTCTTTGTGAACTAATGATGAAGGAAACATGTTTTGTTAGGGTTTCAAGTCGAGAATGCAATTCTAACAAAGAAGTATGTAAAGTGTCTTGAGGAAAGATTTATTGGAAATGAATACATTTTCTAAAGACCAATTGTTGTAGAAGTGGCATTGTCACACATAAGAGGGACAACTCAAGCAAAGAAAGAAAGATAAAGGGAAATAAAAATGAAGGAAAACACAAACAAAGGGCACAGGGGTAGCCTAATATTTTGAGGTCAGAACTGCTCATAAATATATATATAAGTATAGTAATAGTATATAAATAAATTGTCATCAACCCCCTACTATACCAGGCCATGTGAAGAATGCACGAGAAGACAAAGTAAAAATAAAAAATTGAATCAACATGGAAGGAATCCTGAATTCCCCCAATGCTTTGCATCATCCCCAATTTGTCAAAAGTCAATCACACACATGGAAGAATAATGATACAAATAGAAGAAGGTTTACAACACAAACACCATGCCTATATTCAAGCACCAATAGGGGTGACGAGGGTCATCGAGGCACACATAGCATAATCATGGGGGAAACACATCACAACAGACACACATCTAATCTAAAGATCAAGAAGAGGGTCTCCCCCTAACACTAGTCAACCAAGAGGTCATCAAATTTCAACACTAGATCATCCTAGGGGGAAGGATGATGACCCTGCAATGGTGTAATGTTAAGGGGAGGATCTTCTGACCCTCCCACAACAAGGGCTAAGAAATAAGTATCTGTGAGTTCTCTATCGCTCAAATATTTTGGGTCTAAGGTCAATGACTTGGAAAAGATCACTGACAAGGTCAAAACTTCATCCACCGAGTTAAAATACATTTAATGGGAGTACCATGTTTCACCTCGGTGGATGAAGGATTTTGCGCTTGAGGTTCAACACTAAGCTCGTCGAGCGATTCAGGAGTGGTGATGAACTTGGGAGAGGCTGGGACTGATTCCGTCATTAGGACAAAACAAGTTAGCATGTGACCACCTTTTAGAGAAGTTTGGCTCCTCTTGTTATTACTTGCATAACCACCCCATCTTTTGCCTTGGTCAAAATGGGTCCCCTTTTGTTATTTTTGTGCTTACTTGTTTTTGAAACAAAGTTTGGAGTCTAGTTTTGCCAATACTTTGTTTTTCTTTGGGTTCTCTCTCGAAATTGGAAACGGAACTGAATCGGGTTCTGAAAGTTCTTTTGAGGCTTGTTTTTGGTTCTATCCCGACAGTCTTTTCTTTGCCTTTGTTTTTGGTCTTTAGCGGAAGCAAAGCCAGAGTGGGAATTGTGATGGTTGTTATCAAAATTTGCAAAATCACAATTGATTCCAATCCCGCCTCTGCTACTTTTTTATTTTTTCTTTGTCTCGGTTTTATGCTTTGTTTTATTAGGTTGGTCTTTTATTTAACTTTTCGTTTTGGTTTTTGTTTAGTTTTTAGTTGTCAGACGCGGAGCCGGAATGGGGATGAGGTTTGGAAATTTTATAAATTTAAGATCCCTTTTAGTTCCGCCCCTGCCACCTTTTGACTGAAGTCGCACTGTTGTGAAGTGTTTGTTTACTCTCAATTCCGACTCCGCCTTTACTGCGCTTTAAATGCATTAATGGTAGTTGCTGGTGTAGGTAGAAATTCACATATTTACCTTTAGTAAGGGTTAACGCCAATCACTATTGTTTTTATTACAAGTCTAAGAGCGTGAAGAGCAATAGCAGAGTTCGTTTTGAGAAAATTGATCGAGATAGAGAAGGGATTGTGTGTGAATCAATTCAGAGGGTTAGCGCGAGTTTGTTTGCGTTTGAGGTAGGTTTCTTATGTTTGTTGTTCTTTGGTTTGATTGTTGTTGTGTGTTTTGTATATATGTTTGCCCATGTTTTTTTGAATCACGTGGTCGTTTCGTTATAAGTTCATGATTCTTGGCATGCTAGTTTGAATGGGTCTTTTATATTGTTAGTCAGGTTGTCTTTTTGTTGTCTTGTATGTTCATGTCGTTTCTTTCTATTTTTAGGGCACCGTCGCTTTCATGTCTTAATCGTGATTGCGTCGTGTTTGTTTTTGGTTTGCAGTGAGTTAGATTAGATTAAAGGTTTTTAATGGCATTTGTTAGATTAAGAATCTACAGTGAGGTAGATTAGAGATTTTACATTGAGTTAAGGTAGATTAGATTTATTGTTTAAATTAGGGTTTCATTGTCTGGCAGAATGGCAGGGTTTAAACCCGTGCCCTAGTTTTTATCGGGTTTTGTTAGATTAGGGTTTCATTGGTCTCTGTAATTACTTTAATAAGATTTAAATAATGGCCCTAAAATGCAATTGTTCCCCACGGTCATATGGGTGTATATTTTTAAGCTCCTTTGTCATTTTATAGCGACCTAGGTCTAAATCATTAAGTTATGTTGAAAATGAATAAATTTGATGATGTCATGATTAGCATAGGTGAAGGCAGGATGAGAATGGATTATGGACCTAAAAGTTTTGTTTTACGAGGTTATCGATTCCATTTTTTATTCCTTTTCCGATTCTGAGTTGTAAAAAGTTTTCCTTGAAATATATGATAACATTGCCGGAGGTGGGATCGGAACCGATCTTGAACTTAAGAATTTTGTTTGCAAAAGTTATCGATTCCATGTTTCATCCTGTTTCCGGCTCCACATATAATGGGAAGTCTTTCTTCAAAGTTATGATAACCTAATCAGAGGCGGAGGCAGAATGGAAATAGAATATGAAAAAAATGAAAAATCGAAGAAAAACCAAATTCGTTTTTTTGTTCCGATCCCGGTTCTGATAACCTCCCCGACTCTGACTCCGAGCCTGTTTGTTATTAGGTGAAATTTCTATATCGGTTGTTTTTCTCCGAGTCTGCCAGTGTTGTAAAAGAGATTGTTCTAAGCTTTTGTCTGGTTCCGACTCTGATGTATGTGTAATAGGTATGTTTTAAAAGCATGTTTTGTGATGATATCTAAAGATCTAATTAGAGGTTTTCTTGCAGAAGAATTGAAAGATGTCAGGAACGTCAGGAGAGGCTGCTCGAAGGAATCAACTAGCTGGAACATCAAAGACAACACCAAAAATAAAGAAGGTGAAACTAGAACAACTACCTTATACATTGAGGTATGATCATAGGAATCCCGTGGTGAAAGTGAGAAAGGTGGAATCATACTGGTCAAATATCACAGATACTAATCTGGGCCAATATAGCTTTGAAGAATTAAATGAAGAGACCTTTGCAGAACGAGCAAACTTGACAGGGAGAACACAAAGGATTGTTGATTCCGGTCTTGCTCATATCACTTCCTTTATCAGTCCAGTGTCCAGAGTTGATATTGATAGTAGCTAGTACCTACAATCCTGCTACAAGATTATGCATGGATTCACAAAATAATGTGATTATAGATCTTCCTCCGCAAATGTTCCAAAGCATATTTAATGTTCCTGATCCCAAGAACTTGGTGCAGTTAACTGAAGCAGATGCGTTGGAGAAATATAGCAAGCATAAAGACTCCAATAAGTCTCACTTAAACAAAAAGTGGTTAAGCACAGAGAAGAAATCTTTAAGCAAGCTTGCAGACCAGCCAAAGAGGGCAGATTTCAAGAAGGAGATAGCTGATTTGATATTAATGTTGTCCAGAGTGTTTGGGAAGAGGGATGCCTTCCACTTCAAGGAATGGATGTTTCATTTTATTCAAGTAATCTTTTAGGGTGATTACCCATTTGATTGGTCAATGATTGTTTCTGATGCCATACATGATTAGCTCACAAGGGTTAGACAGACTAAATCTTTCTTCATGACATCTTACATTGTATATGCAGCAGCAAGGTTGGGGATTTTCCCAGGATTAAACACAGTGGGCGTGATGGGAGCCTTGGATGGACAAAAGAAAGTATGGGAACACTACGATCAATTATCTCTTCAGGTTGCTAAGACTCATTTCAAAAGAGTCAATGATGCATTCTTATATGTGGTTATCAACCAGTTGAGTGGAGATGTAGGATACAGGTTAAGTCAAGAAGCTATGGCTTTTATTGTTGAATGGGGAAGTTGGTATATCCAATACCCCAAATTTACATACTTTAGGTTTTTTGGTTTTGAAGATCATCCCCATTTGCTTCCAAGATGTTGCAGTAACAAAATAGTGCTTATGGAGTTTGTGTATTAGGCCATTGGAGTTAATGCTAGGTTTGGGATCAAGCACAAGACAGGATGCCATAAATTTCCCATGACACTGGGTGAATATAATTGTCAACATTTGAAGGGAGCAAAGGTGGTTTGTAATGAGTTGATACAATTGAAATTGGGATTGTATACAGCTCGTAAGTATTTTGATCCAAGGGAGAAAATGCATGCTTTATTACTTTCAGTGTTCACTAAACACTTTAATTTGTTAGAGGACTTTTGGTGTGATAGGCAGGATGAGTATGACTTGAGGAAGAAGAATTATGAGAGATTATCAGTCTCACTCATGTCAGAGCTTGGTATTAAAGAAAATATTCCTGACACTTTGGTGGATGATGGAATTGTATTAGATCCCTCATATGAAGCTTTGAACATTGGCACCAAAAACTTAGATCCAATAGACTGGAATGAGGAAGAAACAATTGATATTAAGAAAATTGGAAGAACAGTCTTGGATAGAAGTGTTCAATGGTTGATGATGAAAGCTCAAGCTCCTCAAGGACCAGTCCTTAAGAAAGGTAAAGGGTATAAGAGGATTAAAAGAAAGACACCTTCCAAAGAGCCATTGGAATTATTTCCTCCTGACGTTGAAGAAATAGAGCTTGAGGTAGTCGATGAAGAAGAAGAGGCACCAGAGGGAGATGTTCCAATAGAATCTGTTGTTTCTATGCCCACATTGGGTGAGTCATCTACACAAGCCCCACTCACAAGAAAGAAAAAGTAAAGAAGTTCTAGAAGGAACTCTTTATGTCATGGTTGAAGTTGATAAAGGAAAAGAAGTGGAGGAAGAATTGGTCGAAATTGAGACAGAATCGGATGAAACTCTTTTAGAGAAGGACCTGCAAGAAAACATGCCTTTAGAGGGGACTATTGAGCAGATTCTAATGCAGGAAGAGCAATGGAAACTATTTGAGGATGCTACAAGAGAGTCTAACGTAAGGGCTACTGTGGAGAAACAAAAGGAAATGGAGGCAAAGTTACAAGCTGATGCTCTACTTCACCAACAGCAATTAAAGGCAAAAGAAATTGAAACAAGGGCAGCAACTAATGAAATGGAGAAGCAAATAAGGCAATGAGAGCATGAGCTCAAGGTCAAAGAAGAAAATGACAAATTGGAATTGATACAGAAAATCCATGATCTTGAGGAAGAGAAAACAAGAAACTGAAGGGAAAAGGAAGCCCTAGTTGCTAGATTGAAGCTTGCAGAGGAAGCTTGACAGAAAGAACAAGAAGTTGAAGCTCTAAGAAAGGAAAGAGATGTTGAAGAGTGAATAAGGAAACAACAAGCTGAAGAAGAAAGGGAAAAGGCGGAGAAGCTCATAGCCTTAGAAATGGAAAGGATAGAACAGGAAGAATCAAAAAAGATAAGGAAATAAAAAGAGGCCGAAGAGCTAATTAGGAAGCTAAAGGAAGAAGATGCCAAAGCTACAAAACTTAAAGCTTTGGAGGCAGAACGGTTGGAAAGAGAGGCCTTGGAAAAAGAGAAATTAGAGAAGGATCAGTTGGAAGAAGAGAGAATGAGGAAAGAAGAAGAAGACAAGAAAATGCAGGAACAACGAGATAGAGAAGAGGCTGAGAAGTTGGTGCAAATGCATGTGCTGCAAGAACAACAAGAGAAAGTAAAGGTTGATTCTCAACCTGAGGTAAATATTTAGCCACCCTCTATAGTTACCGCTTCTTCTTCCATGATGATGACTGCCCCAGTGCTCCTGTATGGTTGAAGTTAGACCTGCAGAAGAGAGCTAGAACACCTCCTCAACCTCTCAATTGGGAGGACATGATGAAGGAAATTGAATAGGAAAGGCCTAAGAAGAAGGCTAAAGTCTTACATTCTACTAGACTCACAGACAAATGAGAGATAGTTGTTGAATGTGTCATGCCTATGAAAGAAAAGGAGGTAGGGGATATGCAGCTAACAGACTATTAATTGAGTACTATTAATTTGGGAAGACCCACTAGAAATCAACAAATGAATCTGATTGATGTGGTGGCTTCAACAACTAAATCAAGAATGATGAAGGACAAACAAAAGAAAGATGAGCTTAAGGCTCAATTGGATCAGTTACATTCATTCTTGAAGAGTGTCTCCTCTCCAAGGTCACAACAAGTTGCAGCCATTGAGACTCCTGTTTTGTTAAACAAAAAGGAGGTAGATGATTTGGTGCCAGTTAGAGGTAAGGCGGAGATGGTAGATAAATGGATAGACAAATTGAACCACGAGGTAGGTGAGGTTTTAACAAAAGGGTTTGAGGCCTACAAAGAAGTAGAGGGAGTAATAAAAGAGATGCATCAATACATTGAGGCATCAAAAAAACAAGAAGAAGAGTATAAGGAGCATAGTGAAAAGTTAGAAAAGATAAATACATTGCCTCTAACTAATCTTCTAGAAAAATCTATACTTGAAGATGATAACAAAGACTTTGTAGAGAATACTTCTCACATACTCAAGTTTAGAACTGACTTTTTGAGCAAACACAAGGATGAGATTCAGGAAGCAGTTAATAAGTTGACGGAGCAGTTGGAAGAGTTGGAAGCGGTCATGGCCATAATTGTAGATGTGAATGTAATGAAAAAAGATGGCATGCATTTGAGTCAGGTTAGAGAGAAATGGAATGAAATATTCCAAGGACTCATGCAGGAGAAAGATGATGGAGGAGACTTGGTGATAGATCAGCTTATAGAAGTCAAAGAAGAAATAAAAGCTGCAGGGAGAGAATTGATCAAGGTTAAAAGTATGAAAGATTTTGCTGCAATTGAGGTGGATCGGATCAAATTTGAAGATGACTGGATTGATGGGCCAGATATGGATATGCTACAACAAGTCTTCACCAGTTATGATGAGTTCATGGTGGATCCGGCCTCACATGCATAAAAATCTTGCATGCATGATGTTCTTCTTCCTTGCATGTTGCATGCATACAACACTAATAGCTTTTTGAGCGCATGACCTCCTCTTCTATTCTATCTTCTATTTTTAGTTAAGACTGAAAGTCTAATGTAAGAACTCAAGATCAAATTGATCTGAGTTTCCAAGAGAGTCTGAATTCCTAAAACGGTGGAAAGCCTAAAATAGAAGTGAGGTTCAAAATTTTTGTATAGTTATAAATACCAGATGGGTATCACATTGTAAGGGTCGGCTAATTGAGAACTGGATTGGCTTGCCTAATGCTAAGAGATAGAATTTTGTAGAGTTTTGCAGAGATACATTGTACTTAATCTTTTACAGTTAATAGAATTACAGGTTTACTCGAAAGATAGTGTTTGGAATTAAATTGTTTGTTTGATAAGGTTGATAAGTTACGATCTATCTGTATGCAGTGATTGTGCTGAACATAAGAGTTTCTTGAATGATGAAAGTCATTTGAAGGAATCAGATTTAAGGATCATCTTATTAGATTGTCATTGAGTTGAAGTTATTAAAAATTTTGTTGATCTATAATTTTGATAATGAATGAATGTGTGTTGTTTTGAAAATCCTTGAAATATTTGTGAAGAGTAATTGCGAAGTTAATTAAGCACCTAAAAGGTATGCAGTGGTATATATTATGCTACAGACTATATCATCTTATGGTTTTTTTATGATCTATTAGGAAACATTCATTGTTGAAAGTATATGTCCAGATACTAGATAAATTCGGTTCATATTTACTGGTTTACCCCTTTGTTCTATATTTTTGTTTTATTTAAAACCCATTGATTTACATGAGCTATTTCAATAAAGAGAGTCATAGCTTGAATCCTTTGTTACCAACACAGGCCCCTTGAATATTACAGTTGCATGAACCAATTGAGTGACATCAGATAGTTGAGAACCAACTACCAGGACCTTGGGAGTTAGGCTACTACATATTGTCTTTCTCTTTCAGGAGAAATAGAGTAGAAATATTATGTTTTAATGTTTTTTGTGTCATTTTAACCATCAACACCTCTTACATCCTCCATTGATAAAGGGACGACTCTCTACCTTTTTCTTCATCGAAGGAGGTGGAATCCCCACAGACAAAGCAAGAAGGGTAGAGGGAGAGGAGGAGAGAACCGCAGTAGATACCACTAAAGTTTTAATCATATCTATAGGCTTTGAGAAAGGTGGTACATACAAAATGGATGTCAATAAAGGCGGCTCCACTAAAGGAGAGATGAACACCTGCACCTTTCTAGGTGCATGTGTTCCCTCAGCATAAGCTAGAAGAGATACGAAGCTAGTTTGGATAGACATAGAAGGGAGGAGAGAGGAGGGCGTGATAGGAGGTCTTAATACAGGAGTGATTGTCTCCTCTTCTTTCTTTTGTAAATCAGCTTGCTCAGCTAGAAGATCCTTTCATCGGTGCTTCCATTCGCATGCAAGGCAGTTTCTATGACTTCAAACCAGAATCTAGATGTTTTGAAGGAACGAAAGGCTCTTGCTCATCCATAGGAGTGTCCTCCATAGTTGTTTCCAATAGAGGTACAAACTCTTGGATGGGAGAAGGAGGGGTAGGTTTGGAAATGGTAGGATGAATTGATCCCAATGGCTTAGCGGCGAGCCACTTCTTGTCCGTGGGAGCAATAAGAGGTCGAGGGGAAAATTCTCTTTGTGAGCCTTTCTTTATGCCATATAAATAGTACCAAGGTCCAAGAGACCCATTAGGGAGTTCTGATATCCTGATCTTGGGTCTACGCCAAACAGGCATCATTAGAATCAAAGGGTAAAGACCAGGTTTATTCATCCAATAATCCTCCCAATAAATGGGAGTAGACGAGGTAGCTCGAGAAAGAGAAAGCTTTGCCTTTCCCTTTCAGGAGGAGGAGGCAATTGGCTGCTCTGCTATACAAAGGGTCAGCTTCGGTTGTTCCTTACCCCCAGTCTTATACTTTACATAGATCTTATAAAGCAAGTTCATTCTTGGAGGGAGCGGACCAACTAGAGTAGGCCAAAAGTGATCCAATGAATATCCCCCATGGGATATCACAAGTTGGTATCTAGTATCATGCACCATGTGCAATACACCTTCATGGGAAAACTTAAGACACTTATAAATTATAGAGGTGATCCCGTTCATGGAACCTAACCAAGGTATACCTATCTTCACTCTAAATAGGCTAACTCAGGAATGACATCAAAATCCATGTCTACATTCCTAGGTCCAACCAAGACAAACAACATTATCGATCCATAGGGTTTAAGAGAAAGACCACCATGCATATAGATGATGGATTTTTTTTTCTTCATATTCATCCCTTCGGAGGGAGTTCAAGAATAGAGTCTCCCCCATGATGAAATTCACTCTACTCACGGGGTCGACTAAAAGTCCTATCACAATATTTCCATTGAGGTAAGTGGAATATAAAGTGGAGAATTTTTTTCATTTGTTGGTACATCTTGCAGATCGAATTTTATATCCAAAAACCCAATCACAAGATGAGGAGAAGGAGTAGCCGTAACCATGTAATGTACGCTTTGGGGTAAGAAATAGAATAAGAGGGATCGATAATCATGTTAGCACAATGTGACGGAAATAGGTCTGTGTATATCTGCAATTCACTATTAGCTTTCACCATTGACTTGTTCGTATTTTGTTTACTTCCATCAAGACAAATAGTACCATCCTCAATGCAATCCTATATCTCATGATGTAGGCGCATGCAACATTCAGTATCATGTTCGTTAACTCGATGGTATTGATAATAGGTATTTTATTCACACCAGCTAGGATATGGTTCCCCAATCAGGTTTGGAGTTGGCAATTAGTTAATGATATTATCCTTTAGTAACCTCTGCAAGATGGAGGAATAAGATTCTGATAACTTCGTGAACTTTCAGTCGCATTTGAGGCCATTTCTATCCATAGCGGCTACTACATTAGCAACAAACTTTCCTTTTCTAGAGATTGATATAATGTACTTCCCTTCAAGACAGGAATGTGAAGAAGATCCCCTGAACTGAACCATCATTTGTTGATACTCTCGTAAGACTGCACACAAATGCACGAAAGAAGGGTATTTCATAAGGGCAAACTTATCTTGCCAAGGTTTTTGTAAGTTCCCTATGAACACCTTCTGCACATCTGAATTAGGTAACGGGTATGAGATTTGTGAAAAGAGCACTTGATATTATGCTACAAAGTTGGTAATATTCTCATTATCCCCTTGTTTACACCGAACAAGGTCAGAGAAGGTCATCTTAGGTTTGATGGCTTGGAACTATCGTAGGAATTGGTTCAGAAGATGATCAAATGTAAAGATGGAATTGTCAAGCAAGAACAATACCAGTTGAGTGTTGTATCCTTGATGGATCGAGGGAATAATTTTTCCATCAATGTATCATGATGGAAGAAGTTGGTACACAAGGCATTAAAGGCAGACCCATATGTTTTTGGGTCCCCTTTGCCACCGTATTTCTCGAATTTAGGAATATTCATCCCTTGTGGGAAAGAAGTGTTTAGAATCACCATCGACAATGGGATATGTCAAAAGAATGGTTGGAAGATAGGTTGGGTAGAAGCTTGGGAAAGGTTCTACATCTTCCTCATATTCTGAAGAAGGGTGTTCAAAATAGGGTCGTAAGAAGGCATAGGACTAGTAGAACCACCACCAGAGCCACTGCCTGGACCACCATTGTGACTACCGCTGAAGCCACCACCGATGCCATTGCCACCAATGTGACCTTCGCTAGAGCTACCACTACTTCCAAAGCCATGACCTCCACCGAAGCCATTTCCACTAGTACCACCTTTGCCACCAAAGTTACCACCACCAAAGCCTCCACCAATCATCCCACCAAATCCTCTACCACCAGAAGAAGTAGAAGGGGTGAAGTGAAAACCTAGGGGGTTTCTATTTACTTTGATAGTTTTAGAATTCTCAGAAGAAACAAGCACACTAATCGAAGGGACTATGTTGGCCATGTACAAAAATGTGGGAGGCATCAATACTTCTAGCTTTCTCTCATGTTCTTCGAAGGGGCCACCTCGTATCATGTTGTTATGGTTCGAGGGGGTGCACGCTTTGGCCAAACCAATGATACCAGCCAAGAGTTCTACACCTGTGCAGTATTTTCCTACCATGTATCTTATCTTGTTGATAACCTTAGTAGCCCTAGCCAGCTTTGGATTTTTCTCCAAGTGGTTCTCTAGTGCACCCAACCCTTTGCTAAGACTAGCAACATATTCAGAAGGGATGTGGAAAACTTCATGCTCATCTATGGATGATGAGGTTGGTGACGTAGGAGGGGTAGGGACGCAATCAATTTCATCAAAGAATCTAGACTCACCTCGTGACCCATGTTCCTGCGTAGACATGCCAATTGTAGAACCAGAGAAAAGACCAATATTGAAAATAGAAGAGACCTTCATCTTCTCCATCAAAAGGTGTTACAAAATTCTCCTGACAATATACCCAAAGGTTGCAGACTGGGTTTTGATGCTCATAAACCTTCACAACACACAAAAGTACAATGATCAAAGGGTACAAGAGGAAAGGCTTATGGCACGAACAAACGAGTAGATGTTGGTTCACATTAGGTTTGCCAAAAATGTAAGAGAGGGGGACCAACTGTTGCAAGGCCCCAGGTCACAAAAGGAAGAGAGCAGTATGACTGCCCTAATTTACCTCAGCTAAAAGAAGTGTTAGGATAGCTGGGATGAGAATGATGAGGACTATGAGGTCCTTCGATCACTCTATGAAACCATGAGTTGAGAGGAGACTAGGAGTGTCAATTTTTAGGGTTGACTCTATGTCTCAGATAGCTCTTTGTCAAAGGACAAAAGCGTGGTTTTGGGATGACAACACAAAATGCTAGTATCTCACAGGTGTGCTGACATCTATATGGCCAGAAAACTAGGGAGACAAGGTCTGACCACTAAGAAACAAACTAACAGCCTAGTTAAGGGTTTTTATAGGTGCAAAATAACACTATGAAATGTGAACCATAAAGATGAATGTGATAAAGGAAGTATATTACCGCAAGGGTGATGAAGATGATCTCACACAATAACTTGTTCGCTAGCTCGCTCCAAGATATCTCCACCTACACACAAACAAGAGGGAAAATGTTGGGGGGTTGTTTAGGGTTCTGCCTTAGTCAGACCCTCATATTGGTGTTTCCACCTCCATGGATAGCCAAGTTTGCAATGATGTAGAATTAATGTCATACAAAAAGAAATACAAGCAAAGTACATAAAGACACTACAAAATAGTAATGTGCTTACTCAACCAAGTAATAGAGAAGATGAATGAGGAGCTTACCACCTCCTTCCAAAGTGCTCAAGGCTAGTGGAGGAGAAATATGAGAGGAACTCAAGCCTCTGTTGCAATGGATTCATCCTACGCTTGCTCTATTGAAGTGACAGAGTGAAGAGATTGCTACTATGGAGTGCAAAATGTTGTTGCAATGCTTGGAATGAATGCTCAAAGTTTGGAGATATTGTGTCAAGATGGTCTAGAGATTGTGTAAGCTTGTGAAAAGATGAAAATGATTGAAGGAATGGTCAATATGAAGAGGATAGATGAAGAAACGACCATATTTGGGTTGGCCAGCCAAAGGGACACGTTACACTTTGACTTCTCATAGGAAGTGTGATGCCTCTACAAACTCTAGCCATAGGAATCTTTCAGGGATGTAAGAATGTTTCATGGACATCTGCACACCAAACAGGTCCCAAGTGGAATGAAAATAGCGGGCTTATGTGGAATTAAGGCTTTGTATTTGGTTTTCTAAAGTGGAAAGGGGAAAAAGGGGAATTTACATTAGGGGTGAAAATTCGCTCCTATACATTAGGATAATGATTAGGACCTCAAATGGATTAGGAAAATTAGGCCTAAGGTTCTAAATGAAGGATTAATGATGGGTGGGATGTACATTAAATGATGATTTGGAGAAGATGGGTGATTAGAAAGATTATATTAGAAGGAATGATTAAGATGAAAATAGAAGATTACGATGAGGTGACTAAAATTAGGTGATTATGAAGAGAAGGGATGATTAGGATGTGGATATATGATGAGGATAGGAAGGATTGGATTAGGTGAAGTTTTTTCTTGTTTGACTAGGAGATATAATTGAAAACACACAAACAAACAAAGTGGCCAAGTTTGATGGATTTTTGTAAGGTTTGTTCATTCAAATGGTATTATAGATTAGTGTAGGCCCACCCCCAAGAAAGCTTGGGTTAATATTCCTTGATACTTGGGTGAGACACCCTTTCTCGCGAAGGCAGATAGGTAGAGATCTAGTGGCACAAGGTCGTCAACAGATGCCACAGGCTCACCTTTTCTCTCTCCTTGGGAACTATCATAGTTCACCACAAGGATTTATATCTCCACTAAGGGAGTACGTGGTGAGTAACTTTAGGGTACGATCTAGATCCCTTGCACCACACTAAGCTATGGCCGAAAGGTCTTAATCTAGGATACACAATGCTGCTATGAAGTCCTTTATATACCTCAAGGGTACATGATAACCAAATCCAAAGATGGAAAGGAACAATGTCCAACCATCAGGAGGATAGGGTAACCCACTCTCCACCTTCACTTCTCCAAGGTATAAATTTCTTGGAGGCTTAGCTTGATTGACAAAATTCCACTTCCAAGAGAGGTGGCTTTCTCACCTATCGCTCTTTATACTCAACCAAAAAATGGGAGTTGGAGTCATCCCCTAGGGTGATGAAATCCCTAGGTAGGCCCTGTAAAAGGAATGATCCAAGTGTTTTTTATCCCCAAGATTACACGAAGCACAAGGGGAGAGCATACATGCACGATGAGTTCCTTGGGATAAAAAGAAAAATAAAAAGAGTAAGTGATGTTTTTGATCCTCAAGATTACATGAGGTGCAAGAGGAGAGAATACACACCACTCACTCAAAGACACATTAAGAAAAAATTCATTAACCTTAAGGAACAAAATGTGCCTAGATTAGTGGAAGAAAGAAAGCCTTGGACAAATGAATCTACAAGAAAATGTTAGTAGTTTGCCGATTTTGCCTTCGAAAATTGATTTCAAGCTACAAAACAAGTGGTTAGATGATAATATGATCAAAGATAAAATATTTTTATCATAAAGATAAGCATGGATATGTAATTATTTGTGCCTTAGATAAGCATTAGAGACCTGTAGCATGCATTAGTAGTCCAAAAACAAAGATTAGATGCAAAAAATAGCTGAAAGAATGCGCAAAAGTGCAACCTCAAACCTAGACATGGATTTGCAAAAAAAGAAAATTCCTCTATTAAAATAAAGGATCCATTTTATGAAAAAAGGCATGGTTTTGTAGATCAACTCAAAAAACAGCTTTCCAAAAGCCAAAAATTGATGTTTTTCAGTGACCCAGTTCAGAAAACAATTAGAAAATGTAGGTAGGGACCCCGAAATGAAAAATTGATGCCAAAAACACTTAATGAACCCTAGAATATGTCTCCTAAAATAGAAGAACAATTTTATGCACAATTGTGCTTCTGTAAAAACAAAGGCGCCATTCTATGAACATAGGTTCAATTTTGTAGATTGTGCCAAAAAACAACCTTCAAGGGTCAAAAAATGAAGTTTTGGACTAACCCAGGTGGGGAAATGGGTTGATGAACATATGCTCAGGACCTCAAAACATATAAATACATCCAAAATATTCCCCCAAATGTAATGAAAATGAGTTGAAAACGAAGAAAATCTTAGGTTCCCTAGAAAGCTTATATGAAACCCTAGCCTTACAAAACTTTAAAAATACCTAGTGTAAGCATGGAAATTGTGGATGGACATGCAAAAAATATTTTTAGGACAATGAATACCTACCAAACAAGGTGTTAGAAGCCAAGAAAACCCTAAATCTAGGTGAGAATGATAAAAAACAATGTTGTAAAATGAAAGTGTAGCAATATGCGATAGAGGCACAATTTTGTGAAGCGGAAATAGAGGTGCAAATTTATGCATAGAATTGTGCTTCTGTAAAAATAGAGGCACCTTTCTGTATAATGGAGGCACAATTTTGCAATTTTTATCCAAAAATGCAACTTGCAGCTTCAAAACTCACAAAAACTTTAAGAAATGTTAGAAAAGGGTGGGGTAACCCACGAGGCATGCCAAAATGAAGATGGAAAAGATGAATAAGAAGGTAAATGATAGAAAATTCATAATAAATACAAAATAAGACATTATTCCTTCATTTCTCCTTCCTCTTCATGGATTGAGCTCACAAGATGCACCCTTGTCTTGTAGTTTTTCTCCAATGATTGAAGGGATGTGGTTGCTCAATATTTTAGCATGATGATGGTATGGATATAGATGAATTTAATGATGATTTGAGAAGCATATGGATATGGAGAATGTGTGTTATGAGAAATGAGAGCTAAGGCCTCATTATATAGAATTTTGGTGAGAGGAATGAAGGGCTAGGATTGAATGGCTAATGGAGGGTTGAGATTGATTGAGAAGGTGAGGTTTGGATCAAGGATGAGGATTGATTAGCCTTGTGAAAAGTTTCACAATATGGAAATGGGTGAAATGGGGAGGTTTGATCACACATGTGTGAGCACACATTGGGAAGAGAGGCATTAAATTTGTGTAAGAAATAGGATGGATCATAGGGTGGCTTGTGCAAGAGGTTAGTGGGTGTAGTTGAGATTTAGGAATTTAAAATTAGGAAATAATCATAATGATGATTAGGGATGAGGCTTAGATCAACTAATCAATGATTAATTAATTAATGAAGATGGGTTGAGTTAATAAACCAAGGGTTTATTAACTTAGGTGGAGTTAAAAGTTGGAAAATGGGATAATGATGATTAGGATGGGGATAAGGTTAATTAATCAAGTATTAATTAACTTAAGAAAGGTTAGGGGATTTAGAGGAGTAAGGGTAAAGGTTATCTTTAATTAAATAAACGTGGATTTATTTAATCAAAGGTGGTGGATGCATAAATTAATTAAATAAATAATGAATATTTATTTAATTAATTATTAGGATAAAGGACATAGGTTAAATTAAATAAATAATAAGTATATAGTTAATTAAATATTATTTTGGGTGACTACACTCCATATTATTATCTCTTCTCCTCCGACTTGGTGAATGTGATCTTAATGTCTATTTTGTGTTTTAGTTCCAATTTCATGTGATGAAGTGGTTTGCAAGCTAATATTTTAATGTTATATCTTGTAGTTATGAGTTATGTGGCATGATAGTATGAAATAAGGGTATAGAAGTGTTAGTGGATCTTCATGGAACATACAGATGTGATCTAAATGATGTTGATTGTCCACTTTATTTCTGCATTATGTCTTGAGTTGGTTTTCTGGGTTATTTAAAGATATCTGGTTGACAATGCTTGTTATTTTGCTTGTGTCATGTGTTTGGGGGTCTATGAAAGCAATTGAAGATGTGTCAAGTTATATTTGGGTCATGGACTATCTTGGTTAGAAACTCCTTGAGAAAATTCAATTAGAAGTATTATTTTGAGTTGATTGGTTATGTGATTCAAAGTTTCACCTACACACTTCTTTGATGTCAACTTAGGTTGATGTGTTCTAGCATGTGAATTGTTTTGGATTGCATTGGAAGATGTATAAGATTTTTTTGGTCCTCTCTATCTTTAGGATAGGACCACATTATATTTTTGGGGAATGACTTGTTGAATTCATTGATTATCTTCTTCTTGGGTGACCTAATTGAAGTTTTGAAGAGTTGTGGTATATATAAATGCAAGATCATTTTAGATGCAACGAGATGGAGAAGTGTACAAGTAAAAAAATTAAAGTGTGTGGAATGTATTGAATATATAGTAAAGTTAATGCTACATTATAAATAGGAAATATAGAATAAGATACACTATAACGCCTTAGTCAACAAAGTGTTATGTTGACAAGAATTGTAATCTTTATCTAAATCTTTGTATCCTGCCCTGAGATAGTGAATCTCATCAGATCCTTTGTATCTTGCTCCTAAAGTTGTGTTGGCTTTAGTTTTACAAGTCCTATGTATCTTGATCTAAGGAAGTGAGCCTTTTATATTGTGAGTTAACTCTCATCATGGTTTTTCCCTCATTGGGTTTTCCATGTAAATATGGTGTTCTCCTTATGCATGCATGTGTTATCAGTTCCTTTCTCACTGTTGTTGATCTGATTAGAAGTAGAATTGATATATATCTCATTATTTAGTATTGTTGATCATACTAAGGGTTTACACTATTATATTTGATTAAGGATTTTAGTTGTGATAAGAGGATTGTATTGTTGTGAAAGTTTCAAGGTCCATAAGGGATTTTTTTTTTCTGTAGATGGATTCATCCCCCCTCTCAATCTCCGGGTGTATTCAACAACTGGTATCAAATCCAAGTTCCTCTAAAGAAGCCTAACAACTTGAGGTAAAGATCTTGGATGGAAAATGATGTTTCATACAAGGGTCCTAGGTTTTATGGGACTAATTATGGTTTTTGGAAACTAAGAATGGAGGACACCTAAACTCCCTAGGGTTTGGTGTATGGAAATCAATAAAAGATGGCTATACTGCTCCTACTACTCCTCCAATAGATCCTATTGAAATCAGACTATATGAATGCAATGATAAAGCTAAAAATTATTTCTTATGTGGATTAGCTGATTTAGAGCTCTTAAACATGATGAATTACAATTCGTCTAAAGATGTTTGGGAAAATCTTAGTAGCATCTATGAAGGTGATACAAAAGTGAAGCAAGCTAGGATGCAGTTATTTAAAATAAGATTTGAGACTCTAAAGATGAGAGAGGATGAAAACATTGCAGGTTACATGCTCAGAGTACAAGAATTTGTCTCTAACATCACTAGTCTTGGTGAAGAAGTAAAAGAAAGTGAGATTGTGAAGAAGGTTTTGAGATATCTCCATAAAAATTATAGTCATAAGGTGTCTGTTATTGAGGAATCTAAAGACTTAGATCAATACTCTATTGATGAAATGTTTGGTGCTCTTACTACCTTTTAAATGAGATATTTTGATAAATATGTTCCAAAAGGAATCTGTATTCAAAGTCAATAAAATGATTGTAGATGAAATTTGTAATACCCTTCCATTTTTCTTTTTTGATGTGATGGTAATTTATTCTAATGTTATCATTATGGCATGCTTTAGATTAGCATAAGTGGATATTTGAATTAATGATGCTTTATGCATTTGATTATATTATTGATGTTAGATTCGTCTGTTGGTAATACTATATTGGTGAAGGGGACGAGATTGCCTCACTTGCTTGCGAGCGCCGTGCGATTCCGTGATTCCCTCTTCACGGTGTGTTTTATATGATGCAAATATACATGTGCGATATTCTATTGTTCGCAGGTTAATAGGTACAGGACATCGACTCCACCTGATTTCACGGGGTTGAGCGTGCCCATTGCCCAATGATATTTGATTGGGAGATAGTAGCTAGGTTTTCCATATCAAGTCATCACCCTAGTCATCAGTGTGTTGTCGGGTTTGTATGGTTCTGTTGATTTAAATGTTGTTTAATTTGCCTAGATTTTATTTAATTGCAAGTTAGAAAAAGGTAATTAAATGGCCTATGTAGTTAAGTGGTTAATTAAATGAATCTGGTTATAATGTTATAAATTTTATTTAATTTACTGATTAATTTAATTTAATTAATAAAATAATTTAATCTTGTATAATTAGATTTATTTTATTAATTAATTGTGTTGCAATAAATTGAGTTATTCATTTTGAATTAATGGATTATTGTTTGAAATTGAAAATTAAAGAAAGGGATTTAAATTTCATTTTTGGAAAATTTTAAATGCAAAGTTGAAAATAGAGATATTTTCTATTTTCTGTTTTCAAAAATTTATTATGGTGGTTGAATAGATATTTTTCATTTTCTTGGCTATTATTTGGATTTTTGGAAAGAAAATAGGGAGGATGAAAAATTGGAAAAATGGAGAAGGAAGAAATGTTTGGTTTTGTGGGTTTTTGTTTTGGATTGCTTGGAGGAGTTGGAATTAGTTGAAGAACCAGTGCACCATTTGTCTTCTTCTCAAAATTCTGAAACCAGGTTCATCTATTTTAGTTTATTTTGATTTTGAAGAAAGCATTCAAAGTTGTTATGTTGGTTGCAAACCCATGTTTAGATTTTGTTTCAAATCTTGAAACCTTGATGACAAATCCTTCCTCTTCAAAGAAAAATGGTGTATTTGTTGTATTTGACCATTTTAAAAATTAATTGCCCTATTGTTTTTATAATTTTGTTGTTAACTTGGATATATATATATATATATATACTTGTTGTTTGGGGAAATAGAATAAAAAAAGAATTAAATCCCAATTGAATCTGGGCGGATCTTCAAAATTTGCAGTCATGGGCGAAATGGTTATAAAATAAAATTTTATTTAAAAATAAAAAATAAATGAAAAATGTATTTTTTGGAGGGTTTGGGGGGAAGTTGTGGGAGGCACTGCCCCCACCGCTGCCCCCACACAGGGGATGGTTGTGTAGGCAGGGCCTCTACTGCAACCCCCACCCCAACACCCCTCATGCCGATCGCGGCCCACTAGGGTTCGATTGTGTTTAAACACAACCGCACCCACTGTGGTACGACTGTGTTTAAACACAATCGGCCCACATGGGGTCGGTTGTGCACACAGCCTTCGTCGTCGCCCTTCCAAAGCACAGCCAAAGAAAAAATGTCATCGCCCTCCCCTCTCATCTTACACGTTGCCCGAGGCAGAAGTGTTCCCTAAAGCACGCAGCCCAAGGAAAGTAAATCATGCCTTCAATATGGCATTGGGCTTTTTAGAAAATATTTAATATTTTATAAATTATAATTTATAATATTAAAATATTTAGAAATAATATTTAATATTATATTTTATAATATTAGAATATTCAATATTAGTATATCAGAGTTTTCATATTAAATATATATATATATATATATATATATATATATATATATATATATATATATTTAATGGTTGTTTTTCTTATAATGGTATATTTAAAGGTAATTGAGAAAATTTTAAATGTTTAAATGATGATTCAAATATTTATATTGAACTGTCGATTTCATAATGGCATGTTTTAATAATTACTGTAAAAGATGATTTAAATATTTAAATATATCTGAATGATAATTTAATTATTTAAATATATATATAGAATGAGTTGGGGATTTAAATATTGGTATGTTTTAAATTTAATTGGAGAATTTTTAAATTAACATGTTATAGTCAAATTAATGAAGTCATTTTTTTAAAAGGATATATTTTGATGAAAACAGTAATTTTGATTTTAAATAACATGTTTATTAAGATGAGTTAAGTATTTTAAAATGGTTATGTCGCGTAGAAGGAATAGTTATTTAGTTTAAAACGATATGCCTTGGATCTAAAAGTAAGATGTTTTAATAGCAAGATTAGTCGTCTTTTAAGAAAAGATTTATTTTGCAAAGGATAGAAAGTTATTTTAAAAGAAAAGGATATGTTCTTAATTGCACAAGTAAAAGTTTATTTTATGATTATTTAAAAGCTATTAGGGAATTAAATATTGAGTTTAAATTACATCATGGGTCTGGAAGAGATACTGTTAGATTAGTCTAATTGAGACATTAAACTATTGAATTTTATTAAAGGCAGTGGATTTATGTTGTTTGTAAAAGTAATCATGGATTTGAATTAGTTATTAAAATTAGTTTTCCCTTATCAGTAATTAGAAAGACAAAGAATAATTTTATGTAATTATTCTGTTAGGGAAATTGTTTTCTTTATTGTGGAATGAATGTTAAGGGAAATGGATTTAATATATCCAAAATTAGTTTGTTCCTTGTAAATGCTTATGTGATTGATTCCTTTGTATTCATGTTTGAAGAAATGGGTTAAGTTTTTTTAATCTGTAAGTCTTCCAGAGGACCCTAGAGGTTGGGGGATTGTTGTTTTGTGAGGTCAACCGTTTCATAATTCCCTTGGTTAGTGCTTGTGGTTGTGACAATGTTACTACCCGGTTTCCACAAATGGGGATGTTTTGTGCCTCTTGTGGAAGGAGTTGATTATGTGATTTGTGGCTCCTTGAAAGGAGTGGCATTGTTATCATTGTTACCTCCAGAGTAGGAGTGAGTTATTTTTATGTTTCCTCCTAAAGTTGGGGTGGTCATGATGTCTTGTTGTATGCAATTGGGTTTCTATTGTGATTGGTTATGTCTGGTAGGTTGTCAAGTAGAAGAATGACTTCCATTAGTGGCCAGAGCCATGAGAGGTAAACTGGGTAACCTTCAAAGGTAGTTTATTCGAGTGATAACCAAAATAGTGTAATCCATGTCAGTAATGTTATGGTGTACTTGTAGTTGGTGTTTGATTGTTATGTGTATGGTTTTCTTAACATACCAGATCTGTTATTTCCAGAAGCAATGTAACCATGTTAGAGTTGTACTTACGTTGAACTTGAGTTGTACTTGTGTGGTACATGTGAATGGTTGTGTCGGTTTGGTTCAGTTTGGTTTAGCCTGTGTCTAGAGGTAGATGGTCTTGGCTAGGAATCCTTGTTACTATCTCCTAGCACGGGGGGTGGGCCTTTGGGTTCCACTTGGTTGGGTGGCGTGCACCTTACTTCGTTGGGCTTCCTTCTTGGTCGTGTTGATGAGATTTCCAGTTGGAGAGCTTGTGGGATCCTGTTATCTCTTTATGCTTTTATTTTCATTTCACTTAATCTTGTAATTTATTAACCCCCTCTTTGTTAGCGAGGTGGGATGTTGTAAATTGTAATCATGCTTATTGGACTTACCTCATTTAGGGAATGAGAGATGTAATCTCCTTAGTAGATTATTGTACTTTGAGATTGTATGGTATCTTTTACTTTTATGCCGTAAATTATCTTGTATGGAATGTATGTATTCTTGATTTCTTAAGTAATTAAATGTTGTGGTTTCAATTCATGTTAATGTTGTTGTGGGTTAATAAGTAACCTCAGTCTTGTAACCTTAGAGGTTGTTGCAATGGGTAGTGAACTTTCATTTTAATTGTGCTTAAACAAACAAAATAAAATTAGTTCATTTGAGTAGTTAATTGCAACTTCCTCTAGGGTTGCGTGGAGGGGCGTTACAAAGTTTCTAATCAAAATGATGACCTTGATGAAGTTGAAGCTAATTTTGTGAGAAGATTGAAGAAAGGAATAGGAAAATATAAAGGTAAGTTACCCTTCAAATGTTTCAATTGTTGAAGAATAGGTCATTTTGCATCTAAATGTCCTTATAAAGAATCAAATGATAGAAATAAAAGAGATAAGGTTAAAAAATTTCTCTATTTCAAAGAAAGCAGTGGTTTCTTTGAAGATGAGGAGAATGATTTAAATAATGGAAACTCTCTTTAGGGTCTTCAATACTACTAACAGAAAGTGTAATGTTGAGAAATATAAGGAGTCTGAATCCTTAAGTGATGAAGACATGTTCTCTTTTGATTTGAACCTAGAATCAATGGAACATGAAGGCTAGGAATTCAATTCAGATGATTAGGAAATAGGTTTTGAAGGAAAACTTTAGTCCATTTTGAATAACCTGAATGAAGAAAATGCACTAAATCATAAATATGAGAATTTTATTGAAGGATCTAATGGCACTCTCAAATTTGCAAAATTTGAGATGCCCATTTTGAAATTTTTGCCTCTACACTCTCAGAGGTACCCCTGAAAAATCTACCTAAGTGACCCACTTTGAAGGGTCATAATTTGAAGCTTATTGATTTTCATGCAAAACCCATTTGCGAGCTCACTCATGTGACCTATGTGAGCAGGTATGTCAGTTTTTAGCTTCCTGTGATGAGTTTTGATTGAGTTCCGAAAAATGAAGCTGAAGGGTTTTGGCACTTTTCTGTTGTTTGCAAACCTTCAGTTTTGCAAATTTGCCTCCCGTTAGAGCTTAAATTTTGCAACTGGTTGATTGTCATGATGAAATGGTTGTTTCTCTGTATTCTCCATGCCAAAATGAACTCCCTTGTCAGGTTTCAGAGCTTCATTAGTTGATTTGCTATTTTTAACATATCAAAACCAAATGAAATTTGCTCTGTTTTGCACCTGCATTTTCTAAAGCTTTTCAAAGAGGTCATCTTCAACTATCAATATCTTGTGCGGAACAATGATTCAATTAATTTCCTTTTGCACACATGCTTAGTGTACTTAAATGATCTACTATGTCCGATGACATCCTCCCAGGAGTTGATTTGCTATTTTTTCAAAATGGCAATTGGGTGAGTTTTAACTGGTTCAGAATAGGCTGTTGTTTTAGAAAGTTAAATTGAGTAACTTTGTCAGTTAATAAATTTCACCTCGAGAATTATTTTTCCAATCCGTTTGTTGCACTGCATTATCAAGTTAGATAACTACATGTTTGCAAGTTTTTATGGCTCCAAGGGGTCGTCTGACCAGTTTCCCATGTCGATTCCAAAGCTAACTTGGCTTGTTTTGACCATTCCGCAAAAGTGCCTGAAAGCAAGTTTTAATCGAAACCCAATTCATGTTTTCATCTATGAAGCACTCAAAATTTGTCTTAGATCAATTTAAGGGTGAAACTTGTTTGAAAATGAATTTTTTTTAGTCAAGCCCATGTGGGGACCTGACATGCTTTACAGAGCCATGCATTGAAATGTTTTCTTTTGATCATGAGAGCATTGGTGAATAGGAAGACCAAGGTCATTACTCAGTTGGAAATGGACAAGTATCAAATATTCATAATTGGTACAATGATATTCAGTATTGACCATGATACCCATACATATGGAAGGGTTGTAATTTGTGTATGCATGGGTGAAATTTGATATCCTTATTATTTCTTATAGTTACCAAACTATTATATGGATAGGAACATGAGAAAAGGATATTGTTGAATTTATTTCATAACTTTTGCATTGTATGTATTATTTTTCAAACTTCTTGTTGATGTTCACCATGAGTAAGTAGGAGATCATTTCCACCGTGGATGGAGAATAATGTATGGTCGAGAGTGACATTGAGCAATTATTTTGAATGCACAGAGGATAATGAATTATGCAATAACAAGAATAACGATATTGCTATTGTGATGGATAATATTTCAAAGAAAAGCTATCGGCTTTAGAAGGTAATGCACGTCTAGCACAATATGAAGAGAAAATATTTTATACAGACAAACTGTTCAAGTCTCCCCGATTGCGTGGAAGTACATGCAAGTCTTTCAGTTGTTGTTCACAAGTTGGTGGAATCTCTCCCAATGGTTTGAAGGAGTTGTGTCTTATATTTGATAAGGAAATTTAATGAAGCCTTAAATTGGTAGGCTATGCACTAAGTGGATTGATTGAAAAGGTTGATGGAACGCTAGGATGGGAGGCCATGAATGTTGCACAAATGGACTGTTGAAAAAGACATTAGAAGCTTTCAAGCAATTGCAGTTCGCAAAGCATGACATGGGAGCATATGAAACAAGGTATGGATGTCCATCAAAGGCATAAGGGTTATTTCCAGTGAGAGATTGAATGGAAAACACAACAATGTAGAGGGAAAAAGGTGTGATGTTGTGAGGTATGTGTACCCATCAAAGCATATGGGATATAGGAAATTTTTTGGCAGCCACTAAACTTGTAAAGGGGGACACCATTATGCTAGCTGAGTGGGGCCTATTTAATAGGGGAAGTGATGGGATAACTCCATGGGATGAAGTCACAACATTATTTAATCTTGTTGAGTGTTTGGTCAACTACATGATATTGGAAACGCAAGTCAAACACAACCACCGCATATTTGCTTTGGCAAAGGGAAGTGCCATTATTTGACACAAAATGTATCTATTGAAAAAGATTTTGAAAATTTCATGCAAATGTAGTGGAGTTGTGTGGCCTGGGAGGTCTTGGAAACTCCCAAGCAAATGTGTGGGAGCTTTGGAACAGGTTATTGATATCCATCAAAGCATAAAGAGAAGTCGTGGGTTCATTGAGAAGGCTTCAGAAATGTTTAAGAAAATGTAATTGGTATGTGTAAAGAAGACCATTGTGCCTCTCTTGTGACAACATTCCTCCTTGCCCATGCCAAAGTGAGGAATGTAACAAACAAAATATTCTTGAACAAGTTAGGGCAGAAGAAGAAACATCAATCCATGGTGAGGTGTGGGAATAATTGCATTTAGCTCGATGAGTGTTTATTTGAGCCATTTTGTGCGATGGAAAAAGTGTGATGATGATAGCGCATTCCACAAGATTTGACTTGTTCAAAGGGTTGTTGTAATATGCCCTCATCTAGGTGCATGATGCACTGCAAAGTTGAGGAATGATGGATTGGAGGGCGAGTCATTGAGTACCACTGAAGGAATGGATTTAGTGATGAAATGAGGAATGATGGTTAAATATTGGAGGGCTCGAGTCATTGAGTACCACTGAAGGAATGGATTTAGTGATGAAATGCACTAAAAAGCCTGAGCATTGAGTGGACTTGTTGAGAAGGATTTATAAACTTTAGGGAGATTTCCGCCATGGGCATATGAGAATGTAGAATGCGTGAGCAGAATTAGGGCACAAAGATGATCAATGGCCTAGAGGAAAATGAAGGATGTGGCTAAATCATAGCCTCACCTCGCTGACCTTGCTCAAAGAAGGATGATGTAAGAAGGAGATGTGCGGGGTGTGCGAGGTGAATCAGGTGGGTCCCTCCAAGGTATTTGGTGCACCAATATCAAATTTTAAAGCATCCTGATGAAATATTCAAACGGATTCACATTTTAAGAAGCTTTCACTTTTGTAAAGTGAAATATAAAATGAAGGGTAAAAGGGCACAAGAAAAGTTTCAATATTTTAAATATGTAAAAGTGAAAGTTTTCGAATATTGGGAGAATGTGCAAATGTAAAAGCACAAGGGGTAAACATTTTGAGTATGGGGTGAATATTTTACTTGGTGAGTAAAATAAAAGGTGAAACAAATAGTAAAATGAAATACTATGAGTGGTGTGCATGGAAAAGATAACTTGCTTGCCTGCTAATAAATTTAGTGGGATTTCATTTTATTATTAAAAGAAAATATTTTAGATGAAAATGTATAAATGTGAAGTGAACAGAGGCACGAGTAATTCTGTTTACCTAGTGATAAAATTTATAAAAGCCTTCATTTCATTTAAAAGGAAAACCTTTTAAATAAGATTGGTGTAATGTAAAGTGCACATGAGAAGAAACAGAGGAAATGTAAAAGGATATGGGTAAAGTGAATTTAATATTCACTTTATAATTTAAAGGCCAATGTGTGCTAGGAATTAAAGTGCAAAAAATAAAAGAGCAAAAATATTAAATTTAAATGAAACTTTAATATTAAAGTACAGTTGAAACAAAGACAATGTGAAGCTTTCATGAGAAAACTGAGATATTTTCAAGTTGCTAGTAAAATGGAGTGATTTCTCCACATGGGTAAAATTATTGTAGTTGGGAAAAGGTAAAACGAAGGAAAAGTTTGTTGCTGCAAATGATGAGAGAAAAGAGAGGTTGTTCCAAATATTTTCAGCTTCTTGTTGTTGTTCAACGAAGGATCAAGTTGTCAGTTGTCAACTATGGATGCATTTTAGGGCTGCTCTTGTTTCTTCTATTCTTCTTTATCTTCTCTTCTTCTGTCTTTGTAAGGGGTTTTGAGTTTTTGTATTGGGTTGGGTAGATAGAGAATTGTAAATTTTGAGTCATTTCTTGAGTCTGTAAGCTGTAATTTCTAATTTCATGAGCAAATAGAGCTAGTTTATGCAAATAAAATCATGAAGGTGTTTGCACATTCATGAATATCTTCAGATTGTCTCCATACTTGTATAGTTGAATCATATGAATTCAATAATACCAAGTGTTTTTTGGGTTTTTCATCTCAAATTTTATGAGATTGTGTTATTTGTTTGTGGGTCTATTACAAAGAAATGGTTAAATACTTTGAGCAAATAACAGTGATTTCAAGTGTACAAGTTGGATTTGATAAGGAGAATTTAATTGATAATAAGAGAGGGATTGTTGGTACAAGACACTAACAGTTGATGCAAGGCATTAGCAATTTAAATCCACTAGTTGAAGTTTGTTTGCTGATGAACTCATTTTATGTGTTTGACTCCATGGCCCAGAATTGGCACTGATCTATTATTCATTTTTATGCATCTCAGAAATATTTAATAAATTCAAAATCATTTAAAATACTTGGTTTTTGGTTGTGGTTTAGTGTTTTGCTTCCCAATTGCTGAGTGAGTGTTGATTTACTGAGAATGTATCCAAATTTGAGGTTGTCGATGCTTTCCTTAGTTTCTTGAATTGGGAATTATTTGCTATAGAAAACAATGTCGGTGTATGAGTGCATTAAGTTTTTAGGCATTGTATAGATTTACCCACCTTGGTCCTACAAAGCCAAAAGTGTAGGAGATTTCAATCTTTGTCTAAGGTTTGTCAGTTGGCCAAATCCTCCATTGAATCTAATAATTAGAAAGTAGCTAGTCTTTAGGATTCACTGGGCTAATCGATTTGGAATACTAATAGGATCAAAGGAAGAAACTGACAAGTTGAAATCCAAAGTAGAAGAAGGTGCAATCAAATTAAAAAGGGAAGAAGGTATGATCTCTGATTTAAAAATAAAACTTAAAGAATGCAAGAAGATTGAATATTGTTTGAATTTCAAGCTCAAGAACAAGGTTGATAAATGCTTAAAACTTTAAGAGGATATTGTTACTCTAAAACATGAGTTAGAAAAGAAAAAAGAACAAATTGTCAAATAAGAAAATTCTAATCCTGATAGCTCCAAATTTAATGAAAAGTCTGAGATAAAGGAGGATAAATCTTGCACTGAAAATCTCTAGAAGAATGGCTCCAAACATGAAAATACTATTAAAAATTACAAGAAACAAGGTGGATCCAATTCTTACCAAAAGTAAAAAGGATCTAGAATTCCTCCATCTATAAGACAACATGCTCCTACCAGGTTCAATCAATCCTTTCAAGGTGATTGTTTTTCTTGCAATAAATTTGGGCATAAGGTTGTTGATTGTAGAATTAGATAAAGAAGAAATGATAACATGGGAAGAAGGTCATTTATGCTTCAATGAAACAATACTGTCTTATTTCATGGATATTGATATGCTTGCAAAAAATATGGTCACAAGGTTGATGAGTGTAGATCTAAGGTGAAGAGGAACAACTTTGTTCTAGAACACAAGATTATGTGCTACAAATGCAATAATGTAGGACATAAGGCAAACAACTACAAAAGTGGTTTTGTGAAGACACCCATTCAAAATCAGAAAAAGTGGGGAAACAAAAATATTTGGAAGGAATACCATGAGAAGAAGGATGATTCTACACTTGTCTACTCTACACAAGATTCTAAGATAAACTAAGATAAAGCATTATCTTAGGAGAATATTTCACTTGAAGAATAATTTTCCCCTTGAAAATAAAATGTGCTAAAGACTTCAACATGAAAGAAGAAGTGAATCAAATCACTTGGTGAGAAGATCTATTGTGCTAAATAAACCATTGTTCAATTTTTCATTGGAAGTAGAAGGTGTATGGAGGTTGGTACACGTGTCCTGATTGATATCATTCTATTTTGGTGTACCACACATAAAGATAAGTTTTAGAAAGAAAAAGAAGTCTGCCAAGACATTTACAGTTTGGAAAAGTCATGGTCTACATCTCTTCGAAGAAAAGGGTTTTGTCTTGTAGACTAAAAGATATTTTGGTCAAGATGTGGAGTTATATCCAAAGTCTCAAGTGTTTACACCTTTTGGAGTAAAAGATGCAAGTGATAGATTTTTTTCCCATGCTCTAGAAAAATGAAGTGAAGATGAAGGCTTGCTTGAATGTTCTATGGGAGTCTGCAACTACAATTTCAAAAGATAGATGGTTCTGGATAAATATATTCTCTATAAAATATATGTTTGGTACTTGTGTCAGTTGGTGTACATATAAGTTTAGTTATGGATATTTTTTCATGTCTCATTATGTTTCAAAAATTGATGTTTGGTTGCCAAATTTTAATCCAATCCTAAGCAATCTCATAAGAAAGTTATCAAAAGTTTGCATGTCATTGATGAGACTATTGGAAACATAAGCATGAACATATATGGTGTTTTCATTGATGTCAACATTGATGTACAACTATTTCATGATAATGATTGAATGTAGTGTTGTCAGTAATGTCAATCCAATATAGAGGTACAAGAGTTTTGATCTTGAGTAGAATAAATGTGTTGATATTTGGCCAAGTCACAGAGTTCAATTTTTCAATGTATAGGGAACTCATTTTGGGGTATGCATTACTCTACCATGAAGAATCAGGTTATGCGGTTATAAGGAAATTTTGGTATATGATGGGGGATCTTAAATCTAAATTTTTATGTCTTGATGACCTCCAATGTAAAATTTATGATTGGCAGAGTATCGGGTAAATTCCAATGACAAAGTTACTATGGTAGTTTACCTAATTGAAATGCTCTACATTCCACCCTGGAAGAATATTTGGTTATGCAATTTTTTGGGATTACTTATAAGTGTCTAAATCATGAGTGGTATGAGTGGGAAGTTCTTTGGTGGTTTTCACATTGTGTTTTGGATGATCATATGGTTCATGTCACCGACCTTTTTCTATCTAGTTTTGACCTAAAGAGTTTGGGGTTGTGCAAAGTTAAAGTATGAATTAAGTAAACTTAAGGGATTAATTATAGGTCCCTACTGACCTATTTTGATGAATTACAATTTTTGAGGCATGTGTGGTTGGATCTTGAGCTGATAGGTTGATGTATTACATGTTTCATCTAATTATGTAGACCTAATTGATGTTGTAGATGTTTTTAGATGTAATGCATATAAATGTAAGTTTATTTTAGTGTTGTATATATGATGTGTGATGGTGTGTGTGATGAAAAAAGTGGTAATGCGAATTCCCAAGTAGATCATGAAAATGTGATGTGAATAAGAGAAAAGTGGGTGTAAGTGTTGAGAAACATGAAGTGTGTTAAACCACTATATTGAGCTTTAGTGGAACTGTCTCCAACATATTGTAGATGCATTGTATCAGTTCAAATCTTGGCACTGAGCCACCTTTTCTTCTTTCTCTCTTATTCTCTAGATAGTGAGTCCTCTAGATAGTGATTCCACCTAGTAGTAAACCTTTCTATAATATCTTGTAACCGATTAGAACATATTTTTAGCTAATCCTCACTATGGTTTTTCCCTTCTTGGGTTTTCCACATAAAATTGGTGTTCTTGTGTTGTGTGATGTGATGCATGTTTTTATTACTTCTTTTTATTTCTACAAATTGGATGAAATTTTTTGAATACATGTTCAAGTGGTTTCAAAGAATATTGATTCATCCCCCCTCTTAGTATTTGAGGTGTTCAACAATTGATATCAAAAATTGGTTCATTGGAAGAAGCTTAACCACTTGAGGAAGACATTGGAGGTTGAACACATGGCTACTAGGAGATACCCTACTCCCCCGAAAGAAATTGCTACGGTAAGATTCACTATTTAAAGTAGATTTCATGGTTGATATGAATGAAGAACTCGGATTAGCCCTTGAAGATCTGAAAAGAACTAAAAGTGAGAAAAAATATCTAAATTAAAATGTCAAGGAAGTAGATGAATGCATCAGAATGTTGAGAGATAAAATCAAGAAGTTCAATGAAAGAAAAAAGGAATTTGATGAGTAGTTGAAGCAATAAAATGAGACAATCACCAATCTAAAAGTGAAAGTTGAAGAAGGAAAAAGAGTTGAAGAATGCCTGAATGACAAATTGAAAAGAAAATCTAGGCAAAATGGTCAATATTTGAAGAAGAGGTTGTGACTTTTAGATCAAATCTCGAGAAAGAAAATAATAGAGAAGATAAATTCAAGAAGAGCTCTATAGTACTTGATGAAATTATTGAAAATAAAAATAATTCTAAAGATAAAGGAAGATTAGGGTTTGAAAAAGGAGAAAGTTCAAAGTCATATAAAAAACGTAGTACTGAAAAGAAGAACAATGAACAAAAGAATATTAAGGAAAAGAAGAGGAATGTCAAGCAGGTCCAAAATGAAAGGAAAGACTTCAAAAGACCACCTATCAAATAATCGAATGCACAAAGGTACCTGTCTTTTAATGGTTATTGTTATTCCTGCAATAAGTTTTTACATAAGGCTGTAGACTATAGAAGCAAAATGAATCAAAATTTTTAATAATTTCCTGGTCAATGATATACATGCAATAGATTTGGGCATAAGGCTAGTGAATTTAGAAATCAAATAATGAATGGTTGCAATAATGGCATGAGATTTCAATCTTTCAATGGCTAATTTTATGCATGCAATGAATTTGGGCATAAAGCTAATGTATACAAATCTAGAGTTGGTGGAAGTAATCTTGTTCAAAATGTTTTCATATGTCACAAATGCAATAAACCTAGGCATATAGCCAGTTTTTACAAAAGCAAGAATTTGAAGGTTGATCCGATAAAGAAGAATGATCTAGTGAATAAGGTTGATCCTGTAGAAATGAAGAAAGAGATGAATAAGATCTGGAAAAAGAAAGAGGAGAATGAGGTTAAGAATGATTCTGTACCAACCTTTGGCGTAGATATTTCCTTCAAAAATTAAATGAAGAGCTTTGGCTCAAGGGAAGTTTTAACAGACAATCATTAATCCCCTACCAAATGTATGGTGATGCTGCCTTCAACACATTGATAAAATATGCATGATGACATGCTTGACCTATTGATGAAACACTAATGGAAAATATTTCATCATGAAGATTTGTAGAGAATTCAAATGTAACTATGTCATCACAGTTAGGGTTTGTCAACTTATGACCTAATTTCAAAATAATGCAATTAACGCATTTTAGGTCATTCAAAAAGTGTATAAGTGGTTTTAGTTATGTAAAAGATCATTTTCATTCAAGTTCTTGAAGATTGAAGAGATGATAAGAGGTGAGTTGAAGTGATTCAAAATTTGAGCATGAAACCCTAATTGGTAGAAGAGATCTAAAGGTATTTATAGTTTTTCACTTTTCCCTAAGTTTCAAAATAATTTCAATGTATTTCAATATGTATAACCCGCAAGTAGTAAAGGTTGTAGACCGACCTCATCCCAAATTTAAGAAGCATCTTAATAAATCAAAAGTGATGGATCTGGAATGTGCATTAATTTTGCATGTTATTTTTGGGTTCATGCGTATTGAGGATATAAGGATGTATATTCATGCCAAATTGGAAGAAAACAATCATGTAAATTTGGGAGAAGTGTGGAGCATGGAAGTCTAACAAAGAAGAAAATTGATGTTTGGAATTACTTCCCTATATTTTGCTATGTGGATGAATGGGTGAGAGACACATTAAGCAAAATCCGTGATAGATTCATCTAGTTAGACCTACCACACATTATTAACAAAGAATCCATTAGGGTTGTGATTGGGTTATGTTCTCAAGGACCAATTTCAACTCTTAAATCGATGAAAAATGAAGTGGTGATGAAATTAACTGGTGCAAAATTTTACAAGAGAGCCCTAACAGTTAGGGACATTAAAGATCCAATAGTTAAGTATGATTATAAGGTGATTGGATATAAAATTTTCTTCACAGACAGAGAGAATTCAGTTTCTACTATTGCAATCAATACAATATATGAGATGGTGAAGTAATGAATGGATTGTGACCTATGTGAATTGCTAAGGCTATAGTTGTTAGAAAACTTGCAAAATACTAAGGACTCTCAATACCCCTTCCAATATGGTACCTTTATTATATGATTATTACTTTACTTTCTTAGAGAAATTTCTGGTATAAGAAATGTGATGTGGTTAGACAATGTGAATATGGCTAGCCATATTAGAGATAATATGTTGAGATATATGGATTCAACATCTAAAGACAAAGCCCTGTGGGGATTCTTCAAATCATTCCAATCTCAGATGCAAGAAACAGAAATAATACCTAAGAGTGTGGTTGAAAAGTATAAGAATGATATTATCTTCATGATTAAAAAATATTGTTGTATGATGGAAGATGTGGATCCAAGGATAGTATGAGTTCCTTAAATGGGATATGAGGTAGAAGAGATTTTGATCATAGTCTTGTTGATCACATGTTGATCACATGTTGATCATGTGAAGAGATCCTAAAGAAGAAAGATATTGGATATATAAGGAGAAATCTAGTGTTGTGAATATGGAGCACAAATCAAAGGAAATAAAAAGAAATGTAGAGAAGATGAAGACACAAGTAGTGGAGATGATGAGACTTGCAAAGGGCCTTGTGGAGAAATACAAAATCATATATAATCCTCTAGAAGGTGCCCCCGATGCTAGGAGTTCTACTAGGACCTTTACCCCCTCTCTAATTTCTACTAATTCCTTTGGGACTAAACCTACAGTTGATTTGAAAAGAAAAGAATCTCCTAGTGCCCCTACAAAACAACAAAGTGTTCCACAGAGGAGAAGAAAAGAGAAGGAAAGAAGAGAATTATATGTGAGCGTAAATGTTGATGCTAAGGAAGAAGAAGGACCATAGTTGGTCCAGAAGAGAAAAATTAGTCTATCAAGTAGAGACAAGTGTAAAGAAAGAAAAAAATGATATTGTGGATACTAACAATGAGGCAAAAGTGGAGAAAGAGAAACAAGTTTCGTGATTCATTTGAGGAAGAAGCCTAAGTTTAGAAAAAGAGAAATGTCTCCTAAAACAAAAGAAAAGAAAAGAAGAAGGATAATTCCCCTCTGGTAAGGAAACATAGTCCTATAAAATTAGATACACTATTTAATGACATAGTTGAGCATGAGATGTTGGAACAAAATGTTGCATTATATCCCACTATAGATAACACTGATAAGTTAACAATAGAAAAGACAATAGTTAGGTATATAGTAAGATTTGATGTCAACATGAAGAATATAGATAATCAATTGTCTGAAGATCTGAGAAGTGCATTATATGCAAGAAAATAGGAATCATTTGATGAAGATGCTAGAATGACAACATTTGCTTCGGAGAAGATCAATGCTCCTCTCACAAATGAGGATAAAGATAAATTAGCGCAATTGTATAAAAAATAATTCAAGACTAAGCAGAGGGTAAGTGCCTTGATGAGCGAGGACAAAGAGGATATTGAAAGATTAAGAAATGAGATAGTGGAAAAGGTTTCCAATCTAGAAAAGGAGTTAGGAATGTCTCTAGACAATGAAGAATAATTGCAACTTGATGTATCTATCTCAAAAGTGAATGAACCAGAAGATGCACAACTTGAGCATGCTCTAGAACATGAGTATGTACCCAAAGAAGATAATGTGCAATAAAATGCTATTGATGATACTCCTTTGGTAGAGGTAAATTCTATCAGAGCATAATAGGATGATGAAATTCATGAGGGAGTACAAACAATGCAAAACCTAGACCCTTTGATATTGAGATAGATGGTGAATAAAGAAAAAAAGACAAGAAAGATGAACCAGATAATTTAGAGGCACAAAACACTAAAAATTTGCCTCTCAGAAGATAAAGAGTCTAATAAACAAGAGAAGAATGATAAGGTAGACTCCAACATTGGTGACAAGGAAAAATATTCAATATTAAATTGGTTGAAAAGAAGGAAACTGAGAAAGAACTCGACAGTGCAAACAAGGAGCAAAGTGATGAGGAGAGTGCATTGGCAACAAGAAAAAGACCAATGAGAAAAGGAAGAGGAAAGCATAAAGATTGTTGGCGAATCCTCCAATGTTTCACTCAAGGTTCTCTTAGACATGCAATTACAATTTGAGAATGTTGTATCTACAAAACTATTGCAACTTCCTTTATGTAGGATCAAGTGGACATGGGAAAAATCTCTCCCCTGCAAAAGCTTCAAATTGGTGATGTGTTTCATGCTTCTACAAGGAAGGAAATTATTTTCACTCAATAGAAGAGAACTGAGTTAATTATAGAAGCGGTCAAGGTATTGCAAGAAGGAATTCATGGTGCTACAATTGATGAGTCTCTATCCAGTGTTGAAAAGTTGAAGCTACTATTAGATTCCTTTAAGGATTACTCCTCCAGGTTAGAAGAAAGGTTAGAGAAGAAAGAGGTGAAAAAGAAGGTGAATGATAGGGAATTGACTGAGATATTAGACAAATGTGGTGTGGCACAAATAAAATTACAAGAGAACCTGAAAATGTGCAAAAGTGTTTGGGTGAAGCACAAGTTTTATTTCAATTTTCTTTGAAATGGCCTAAATCTACAAAGAGAATTAAGGACCAAATGGACTCAATAGAGTCACGAGTTGTTCAGGGCTCTAGTATCTATGATCTGACAAGTGATGCAGACTATACAAAAAGCATGGCTATTGAACGTCTACATGAATAATTCTTTCAACTGCAAGAACAAAAATAGAAAATCATTGTGTAGTATGGTCATCTCAGGGACTTGGTAAGTGCAAGGCTTACAACCTTGACTAGTGTGTTAGCAAGTGCAAAAAATTTGGCAAAAAATATTTTAGTACCTAGTACCCCAAATGAAGGAGAAGATTGCATGCAAATTGAAAGCTAGTGTAGTCTTCTTGCCTTCACTAAGAAGCATTGGGAGTTAGGAGAGGAGTGTGAGGCACACTTTTCAAAATTGCAAGTGTTTTCCTCTAGTTGATTGTATTTCTTTTTTTAATGCAATTTCAGATTTCAATATATATATGCAGAAGATAGTAGATAGTATAGCAATTCAAGTTTTTATTATCTTTTATGGATAGCATTGTTAGGGGGATTTTACTTGATTTTGAATAAGTTTGTTGAGTTACTCTTATATTTGTATATATATATCAGTTAAGGGGAGTAAGTATGTATGCTTGAATAGTGCAACCTTTTCCATTGATGTCAAAGGGGGAGAGTAGTTGAGGAAATAGTTGGTTAGAGAATATTTGAAGAAGAGTTTTTAGCATGTTTTTATCAATGACAAAAGGGGAGATTGTTGGAAGTTTTCTTGTCATTGATGAGAATGTTGGAAACATAAGCATGAGCATATATGGTGTTGTCATTGATTTCAACATTGATGTACAACTATTTCATGAGCATGATTGAATGTAGTGTTGTCAATAATGTCAATCCAGTATAGAGGTGCAAGATTTTTTATCCAGAGTAGAATAAATGTGTTGATATTTGGTTGTCACAGAGTTCAGTTTTTAGTGTATAGGGAACTCATTTTGGGGTCTGTATTGCTCCGCAATGAAGAACCAGGTTATGTGGTTCTAAGGAATTTTTGGTATATGTTGGAGGATCTTGAATCCAAATTTTCATGTCTTAATGTTCACCGGTGTAAAATTTATGATTGACAAAGTATCAAGTTTTCTAGTGATTGAGTTTCTATGGAAATGTACATAATTGGAATGCTCTACATTCCACCATGGAAGAATATTTGGTTATGGTTATTTTTGGGAGTAGTTATAGGTGTTTGAAGCATGAGTGGTTCATGTGGGAAGTGTTTTGGTGGTTCGCACATTGTGTTGTGGATGAACAGATGGTTCATGTCACTAGCATTTTTTCAATTCGATGTTGACCTAAAGAGTTTGAGGTAGTGAAAAGTTAAAGTATGAATTGAGAAAACTTAAGGGAGTAATTATAGGTCCCTATCAACCTATTCTGATGTGTTACAAGTTTTGAGGTGTATGTGATTGGATCCTGAGCCAATAGGTTGATGTATTACATGTTTCATATAATTATGCCAACCTAATTGATGTTGTAGGTGTTTGTGAATGTAATGCATATAAATTTAAGTTCATTTTGGTGTTGTATGTATGATGTGTGATGTTTTGTGTGATGTGAAAAGTGGTGATGTGAATTCCCAAGCAGAGCATGCAAATGTGATGTGAAGAAGAGTAGATTGGGTGTAAGTGTTGAGAAACATGGTGTGTTAAGTTAGTATATTGATATTCATTAGAATTGTCTCTAGCATATTGTAAATGCATTGTATCAATTCAAATCTTGGTAGTGAGACACCCTTTCTCATTTCTCTCTTATTCTTTGGACGCGAGTCTTCCAAACAATGAGTCCACCTAGCAGTGAGCCTTTCTATAATATCTTGTAACCGGTTATAATATATTGTGAGCTAATCCTCGCCATGGTATTTCCCTTCTTGGGTTTTCCATGTAAATTTGGTGTTTGTGTGTTGTGTGATGTGATCCATGTTTTAATTTCTTATTTTCATTTCTACATATTAGATGATTTTTTTTGAATAGATGTTTAAGTGGCTTCAAAGAATACTGATTCACCCCCCTCTCAGTATTCTAGGTGTTCAACAAAATTTGTGGAAAGAATATTTAGATACTTAAAGGAAACTCCAAATTATGGTTTGTGGTACAAAAAGGATCAAAATTTCTCTTAGTGCCTATATTGATGTTGATTGGGTAGACCATGTAGATGATCAGAGAAGTACAAGTGGAATCACATTCTTTCAAAGAGACATATTGGTATCATGGTTAAGTAAAAATAAAAACTCAATATCTTTATCCACATCTGAAGTTGAATACATTGTTACAACATCTTGTTACATTCATGTGCTTTGGATAAAGAAAACTTAAAAGGATGTGAAGGTTATTTATGATGAACCTATTCCTTTATTGTGTGATAATAATAGTGCAATCAATATTTCTAACAATCAAATAATGCATTCAAGGACTAAACACATCTCTATCTGATGTCACTTTTAAAGAGAGAAAGTTGCAAAACATGAAGTTAGAATGGAGAGTATGTGCCTGCCAAGGACCAAATTGCAAGCATTTTCACTAAGGCACTTTTAATGGATACTTTTGAGTATCTCCAACACAAGTTAGGGGTGATTGCCCCTCCTTGTTCTAACTAGATACATAGATGGTGTGTCTATCCAGGGAAGAAATTAATGTCATATCATTTTCTCCTGGATTGATGTGTGCTACCACTTAGGGGGGGCTAGTAGTAAGGGAGATTTTTGATGTTGTGTAAAACTACTATTGGTCAAAGGGGGAGAATGTGTTGCTGCTTCATTTGAATTTTTTTTTCCTTTTTTCCTAAAGTTGGAAAATTTCCTATTATTTTATGGCTCTTTCTCCTTGATGTCAAAGGGGGAGAGTGAGCATTGTGTGTTTCAATCAATGCCAAAGGGGGAGATTGTTGGTAGTGGTTGTCATTGATGTCAACACTTGAGGAGATTATTGTTTTTCGGTTGTCAATGGATGTCATTCCTTATCTAATGATTTCTAAAGTTCATGGTTGGATGTCATTCCTTAGCTAAAGAAGAGCTGCAGAAGTTCATGGTTGGATGTCATACCGTGTTCCATGCCAAGAAAAAATGTATATTGCACTATTGTTGTTAGAAAAGTTGTTTTTATAATGATGTATTTAGATGAGGATTAGAAGCATGAATAATGATGGAGAGATATTACTGAAGGTCTATAGTGTTTATTTCTCTCTCTCTTGATGTTCCTAATGAATTATGTGTTGATAAAATAAAGATCTAGCCTCTACAAGGTACTTAAGTGTTTCTGGTTCAAGAAGTTGCATTGAAGTCTATCTAGGAGAATTATCTTCATTACTTCACTATTGAAGTTTTGGTCTTGAAGTTTGGGATTCAATGTTAGTGCTTTGTGGATATTGCACTCCTATATTTTTAGGTCACCTATGTTGCCAAGGAGAGTTCTGTGAATTGCAGAAGGTTGGCAGTGTTGTTGGTTGTCCAGACTGGTCTAAGAAATGCTCTACATTTCTCTACATTGTTGTCTTTGCTCCTATGGCTTGGTGAATATTATCTCAATGTGTGTGTTGTGTCTCGGTTATAATTTAATGTGATGAAGTTGTCCACAAGCTGATATGTTAATGTTATATCTTTTAGTTATGATTTTTGTGCTTCTTGGATAGACTATTTTGTTCCTATTTGGTTTGTGGTGGTTGCTAGTGACATGATAGTATGAAATAAGGGTATAGAAGTGTTATTGGATGTTCATGGAACATCCCCATTTGATCCACATGATGTTGATTGTTTTCACTTTAGTGTTGCATTATGTCTTGAGTTGGCTTTCTGGGTTATTTATAGATATCTGGTTGGCAGGGCTTGTTCCTTTGCTTGCATCATGTTTTTGGGGGTTTGCACCAACAATTGAAGGTGTGTTAAGTTATATTTGGGTCTTGACCTATTTTGATTAGAAATTCATTTAGAAAAATTCAATTAGAAATATGATTTTGAGCCGACTGGTTATGTGCTTCAAAGTTTCAGCTACACATTTCCTTGATGCCGACTTAGGTTGATGTGCACCAACGTGTGAATTATTTTGGATCATATCGGAAGATGTAATAAGATTATTTTGGTCTTCTCTATCTTCAAGATAGGACCATATTATGTTTATGGTGGCTAACTTGTTGAATTCATTGATTATCTTCTTCTCAGTTGACTTAATTAAAGTTTTGAAGAGTTGTGGTGGATATAAATGCAAGATCATTTTCGATGCAACAAGATGGAGAAGTGTACAAGTGTGAAAAAGCAAGTGTGTAGAATGTATTGAATATCCAGAAGAGTTAGTGCTACATTGTAAAGAGGAAAGATAAAATCAGATGCACTATAATGCCTCAATCAATAGAGTGTTATGTTGACAAGTATTATAATCTTTATCTAAATATTTGTATCTTGCTTTGAGATGGTGAATCTCATCAAGTCTTCTATATTGTTCTCCTAAAGTTGTGTTGGCTTCAATTTTACAAGTCCTATGTATCTTGCTCTAAGTCAGTGAGACTTCTTGAAAGTCTTTTTAGTAGTGAGCCGTTTATATTGTGAGTTAACTCCCACTGTGGTTTTTCCCTCATTGGGTTTTCCACATAAATCTGGTGTTCTCCGTGTGCATGTGTGTGTTATCAATTTATTTCTCAATGTTGCTAATATGATTAGAATTAGAAATAATATATCTTTCATTACTGAGTATTTCTAACCATACTAAGGGTTTAAACTATTATATTTGATTAAGGGTTTTAGTTGTGATAAGAGGGTTGTATTGTGTTGAAAGCTTCAAGGTCCAAAAGGGATTAAGTTTTTTGTGTAGACTGATTCACCCTCCCCTCTCAGTCTCTAGGTTTGTTCAACACACTAGTTCTTGGGTGGTATGATATAGTTTACAGACTTCTTTATCTATTTCCCTTGTGAAGGGTGGGGCCACTTCTAGTTGGAAGATGTGCAAAGGAGTTTCAATTTTTGTTAGAGTTTGATGCAGGGGCATTGTAGTTTAATGTGCAAAATTTTTGGTTTTATTTTGAGTTTTTCTTTTCTTTTCTTTGCTCCTATGTTGTCCTATGAAAAATGGAAACACTTGTGCATATATTTTAGTGTTTAATTTTGAGTTTGATTGGAAGTTGGAAGGAGAAGCATTGATACTATTTTGGTTGGTAAAAAGGATATGCAGAATGAAGGAGACGATGATGGTTATGGTAAAGAAGGGTCAAACCAAGAAAGAGAAAAGAAATGACTTTTAGAAGAGGGAAAAGAGGCATCAATTTCAAAAGGGTAATTTGGCTTGTGTAAGGAGGAGGAACAACTAACAAGGGGTTCATCTAATTTTTACAAAGGATCCGCCCATTTTTTTGTTGTGACAGTTGCCATCCAAAGGAAGAAACGGTTAGGGAGAGAAGGTTGAGTAAGAAGAATTTTCTGTCAGAGTTCTATTTTGGGTGAGGACTTTGGCTTGCACAAGAGAAGTCAAGAAAAAGGTTGTGTTGGAATTGATTGGGAATGTTATGTTTTGGAATCATTTTGTTTTCTACCTAGGAATAGTTTGGGTCGATTTGAGCAGGTAGAATTGGAATCGACTCCTCCCAGATTCGAGTGCTTGAGATTTGTCTTGATCCTTCTTAAAAATTCAACCATGGTGTTGTTATTGCTTTAGTCAAATGTGTTTGTCTGTAGATAAGGGTGATTTTTAATGTGAATGTGCCCTCCTCTATTTTCTTTTTTCATATTGCTTAGCTATGGATAATTGCAGTTTCAAAGGAATAAAGGAGTCCTTTGCAAAGTAATTACATGTTCAATACTAATGTATTTCATGTGGTGAGGCCACTTGTGCCTTTTTTTCTATTTCTTTGCAAAGGGTGATAACTTTCCTTTCCAGGCTGCATGTTGGTTTGAGTAAATTACATTCATTTACAAATGTCCTCCTTCCTATCTTTAGTCTCACAAAGGGTTTGTAATTCACCATTTTTCCATTATATTTTGGTATCAGAGCCATAAGTGACCGAGAAGAGAAGTTGAATAAACATTCCACCAAGAAGAATGCTAAGAGGCGGTACTTGAGGTGGTGGTCGAAGAGGCTATGAAGAAGGGATTTTGGAAATGTTGCAAAAAAATTCGACAAGGTTGGATGCCATGGAACTGGCACAATGAAGGGGAGCCATTGTTGATGATGTGAGCAAAGGTGTGGAAGAAGAACAACCAAAAACTGAGGACGAAGATCAAGAAGAACTAGAAGGAGTGGAAGAAAGATTGATAAAAGCGGTGATGAATGTAGGAGCTAAACCAAAAATAGAGGTTCCCACATATTTTGGAAGCTTGAATGGGGAAGAGTTCATTGACTGGATCAATGATTTAGATAATTATTTTGAATATGAAGGAGTTGTAGAGCAAAGAAAGGTGAATTTTTCCTATACATAGCTAAAAGACCACTTTGCAATGTGGTGGGATTACATGCAAGCTAACAGACACAAGAAAAAAAAGGAGAAGATCTCTTAGGATCAAATGGTTTCCAAATTGAAGACAAAGTTCCTTCTAATAGACTACTAACCTAATCTTTTCAAAAGATTGCAAAATATGAAGCATAAGGATATGCTAGACAAAGAATACATGGAAGAGTTCTACAAGTTGGTGATTCAGTCAGGCCATAGTGAAGAAGATATGGAAAAGGTAGCAAGATATTTGAATGGTTTGAAATATAGTTTGTAGGATGAGTTAAGTTTAATGTCACCAAGAACTCTCGAGGAGGCCTAAAAGTTTTCCATTAAGGAAGAGGAGAAGTTGATGAGGAAGCGGAATCAACAAGGCCGAGGTAGAGGACGAGGTTATGGAGAATGAAGACAACAAAACCGTCAAGATGGAGAGGCAAGTAATTCAAGAGGGAAAGTTAAGTAAAAAAAAGGAGGTTATTAGGATAGAGGAGAAAGGTCATTTGGAAGCGATGGTTATCAAGAAAGAGGAAGAGGTTTTGCAGGGAAATGTTTTAAGTGCAACCAATATGTTGGTCATAAGAGTTGGGAGTGTCCAAAGCATCCCCAAGGAGGTTAAACGAGGCCTGAGAGGAGAAATCAAGTGGTGCAAGCAAATCAGGAGAGTGTGAGATCATTTTCTCTAAGGAAGGAGGGACCAAAGACAAGAGAATCTTTGTTGTCCAAAAGAGTGTTGATGAAACCACCAAAGGAGAGTAATGAATTTGTACACAGGCTCTATTCAAAATAAAGTGCAAAGCTAAAGGTAAGTGCTACAAACTTATTATAGACAGTGGGAGTACTGATAATATTGTTGCTATGGAAATGGTGGATAAAATAGGTCTTAAGAGAAATAAACATCCTACACCGTACAAGGTTTCTTGGTTACAAAAGGGTCATTAGTTGAATTTCAAGTAGGAAGTCATAAGGATAGTGTTGTGTCTGATATCATGCCTATAGATGTGTGTCATGTGCTAGTTGGTAGACCTTGGTAGTTTGATTGGAATTTCATACATGATGGGAGACATAAAACCTACACTTTTGAGAAGGATGGTCTCAAACATACCTTGTTTCCTTTGCAAGAAGCAAAAGAGAATAGTCATAATAGCAATAGTAAGGTGATGTTGATAAGAAGAAAATAGTTTATGGATGGAAGGGTGTCAAAGGAAGTTGTAGTAGTAACCAAGGAGGTGAACTTTCATTTTCCTCAATGTTGCATAGGTGGAAACAAGGTTGATTCACAGATAGGATAGCCAACAACATGTGTTGACACAGATGACTGTGAAGTTAGGGAAGCTATTGGTATTCAAAAGGGTGTAGAGATATAAGAGAGTTCAAAACAACAGTGCCATGATGAACGCATTGGCACAAATCTGCATGAACAAAGTATGGGGATAGCAAAAGACAATGTGGAAGATGACTTGGCTCTTCAAATTAAGGTTGTTGAGAAAGAGTGGATTGAACTAGCAGGAGGTGAGACAAATAGTACAGTTGTCAATGGTAAGGTAATATTTCAATTTTCAAATCCCTTGGATATAGTTGAAGATGATTCTCATGAAAATGCAAGGATTGAAATGGAGAGGGAAATGCAAAATGAATGGGAAAGGTGCAACAATGAGAGGCTATCTAGAGAGTGGGTGACATATGTTGAAGCTGATGAGATGGGGTGTGGAAGTAGCAATTTTAATTAGAGAACAATAAATCAAGTGAGTTCATTCTTTCATTAATGTGGAATGAAATGAATCCAACCAGAGGAAAGAGAATAATAGGAATAATGGGGAAGAGAAGTTCAATATATAGAAGAACTCTTCCGACCATATGCTAGAATAAAAGAAAGAAATGATGGTACATATTTTCATCTATCAGCATAAGGGGATATGTTGCAAGTGAATGGAGCTTGAAAGGGTAGTCCTACTACCCAACTCCCTTACACACAAACAACTCCCCTAAGGAGCCTAATGCAGGGGCATCGCAGTTTGATGTGCAAAAAATTTGGTTTCATTTTGATTTTCTATTTTCTTTTCTTTTCTCCCTTGTCAAGTGGCAACACTTGTGCATAGATTTTAGTGTTTCCTTTTGAGTTTGATTGGTAGTTGGAAGGACAAGCATCGATATTTTTTTGGTTGGTAAAAGGTTACACAGAGTGAAGGAGAGGATGACAGTTATTGGGAAGAAATGTTGAATCAAGAAAGAGAAAAGAAATGACTTTTAGAAGAGGAAAGAGAGGCATCAATTTTAGGAGGTAACTTCAGCCTGTGTAAGGAGGAGGAACGATTGACAAGGGGTCGATCTGCTTTGTACAAAGGATCACCCCATTTTTTGGGTGTGGGAAGAAACGGTTAGGGAGAGAAGCCCGAGTAAGAAGAATTTTCTGTCAGAGTTCTACATTGGGTGAGGATTTATCTTACACAAGAGAAGTCAAAAAAAAGGTTGCATTGGAATTGATTGGGAACGTTGTGTTTTGGAATTATTTTGTTTTCTGTCTGGGAATAGTTTGAGTCAATTTGAGCAAGTAGAATTAGAATCGACTCCTCCCAGATTCGAGTACTAGAGATTTGTCTTGATCCCTCTTATAAATTCAACCGCAGTGTTGCTATTGCTTTGGTCAAATTTGTTTGTCTATAGATAAGGGTGATTGGTAATGTGAATGTGCCCTTCTCTGTTTTCTCTTTTCTTTTCATATTGCTTAGCTATGGATGTTTGTAGTTTCAAAGGAATAAAGAAGGATTCCTTTGCAAAGTAATTACCTATTCAGTACTAATGTATTTCATGTGGCGAGGCTGCTTGTGCCTTTGTTTTCTGTTTCTTTGCAAAGGTTAAGTGAGAACAAGTGATTGCCTTTCTAGACTACATGCTGGTTTGAGTAAATTGCATTCATTTATAGGTTTCCTCCTTCCTGTCTTTAGTCTCGAAAAGGGGTTGTAATTCACCAGTTTTCCATTAGATTTAAAGTACTCTAATGATGCTCTCCTTCTTGTGATTGTTGAAGACTTGATCATGCAGAAAACTCTTTTAGTTACCATATAAACTTGAAAGGTAAATTTTATGTGTTCAACTATGTATACTTGATTGACAAAAATATCTGTGTACATGACAAATGAGTTATACTTGAATCTAAAAATGAAATGAGTTGATTATAAAGGAAATATTTCTTATGGAGTTAAAATGATGCATACCTAAATTAATGTGTATTAGTTTCTATTTAATTGTTCATTTTGAACATGTCTTTATTCATACTATCTTGACAAAAAATTTGTATCAATTTGATAGAATTGTTATTTTAATGAACGGTAGTTTGCTACAAGAAACATCTATGAAGTTGATTTCCTCTAAAAAGTCTTGTAGAATGGTCTAGAACATCCGAAGTCTCAAAAAGGGTTAAAAATAGTATAGCCTCAATTTTTAGTAACCAAGGCTCCAAAATTGATAAATGAATATTGTGGATGTGTTTCAAGCCAAAATCATGTCTGGATTTGAAGTTATTTAATATCCAAGTTAATGAAAATATTGAAAAAAATATTCAATGAATTAAATTTTAGGGGTGTAGAGCACTATGAGCATTATAGTTTGAAAAAAAGGGGCTCAATCAAGTGCCCATATCAAAATTTATAACTATTGAAAGTGGTGTTATTTTTGGCAATTGAGAGTTACACAATCCTAAGCATGCAAGGGGACTTCCAAGTGCATTTATGACATTTTTGGCAATTCCAAGAAGGGGAAATATATTGGAGAGAGGTAGGCCGTGAAAAAGGAGGAAGACAAAATGATGGTATTATATTTGAAGCTCTAAAAGAGGTGGAAGACTATTGAAGGGAGAGGATTAAAATTGTAAGGTGTTGTAGTCTGTATAGGATTTTATCCTCTATTTTATTTTAGATTTCTTATTTGTAATAAATGACCATTTTGAAAGAATGAATTTATAATTTTGAATGTGTTAATTCTCTATTGTAAGTGAATTTTATGAGGTAGCTCTCATTAGTCTCTCCCTACAAAACCATATATATGCCTCACCTTGCACCATGGGTACCTACAACCAAATGATATTCCTCACATAATCCATCAATTATATATTAGTCTAGGTTAGTCAAAAACATAATTCATGTATTAAATTTAATAAATAACATAATTAATAATCAAGTTAATAAATAATAGGCATTAACAGTTCATAAACACACACATATACACAAATCAAACACATATTACATTTAAAAGTTTTCACCCCTAGTCCAAGTTACAATAGGGGTAGGGGGTCTTAGAAAAAAAAGGTGTTCCTAGTGAATGTGACAAATTGATAGATGAATTTTTATAAGTATTAGATTTAATGTTCACATCTGTGAAATTTATGTAAATATTAAATAGTCATAATAGCTTTGTACTTAAAAATTTAGAAGTATATGAAGTAGATAATAAATTTGTATCTTAAATATACCTATTGAGATGTAGTATAGAGATGTCTATTTAGTTTATAGTCACCTCAAAATGGGTATCTCGTGGAATGTTTAGAATCTACACTATTTTTTTTCCTAAAAATGTAGAATACATATGTAAAATACATGATTACTAAAGTCATTTAATTTTTATAATTAATTAGCTACCTAACACCAACTAGACTAATCAACTATATCTATCATAAAAAAGAGATGGTAGATCTTAATCATTAAAATATTTCTCCTAACATAATAAGACATTCAATTATGCTCCACATTACTATAAGAAATAAATGCTCCTAATTATAAAGTTCACCTAAATATAATTTTTTTGAAATTTTTAGCATTTTATATTTAGTTTTCAACATAAATTGAAATAAATGTTTGCACATATAAAGTCTTGTCAATATTAAATAATAAATTTCTAGACGAATTTTTAATGTTCCACATTTAAATTTCAACCTAAATCAGAATAAATGCTTACACTTATAAAATTTATATAAAAATAAACCAAAACCTAATTTCAAATGCACTTTGGAAAATGCATTGAGTGCTCAAGAACTGATATTTTCGCGTTCCCTAGAGTGACAGTACTTCTGAACATATTGACTTCTATATTTTGCAAAAAACTACCCACCTCCGGTTCAAAGCAATAAAGGCCTCTAAATTTGAGTGCTCCACCATGCTATACAATAAACCACACCGCTCATGTATATCTACAATTTCAGTTACCTATTAAATTAACTTTTTAAGTGCACTGAATCAATGCAGAGCCAGGGTGTAGACAAAACCAATAAAGAACATTGTCTAAATCAGTACTCTGTAAAATCTTCAACAAACATACTAAATTCAGGGGAAAGCCTGTATCTGGTAAAGACTAATATATTTCTCCTTTGTAATATTTGTGGGTAGTGTAGTTTTAACCACAACATCAAATAATAATGGTTTCTATTGCTAGTTGTCCATCAATAATGGTTTCCATTTTTACTGCCAGTGGTACATAATTTAACTTCTGTCCATGCCTTAAGTGCCATTACAGAACGTCTCTTACTATCCAAAAGCATGGACCCCTCTAACATTGATGGCTTTTTTGATATTTAGAGTAGGAGAACCCATCTTTCCTATTTAAGTGCATGCAATCCATTTGGTTTATCTGTAAAGTGAGTACATTATTGAGAACTGCCTTCTTGGGTTGTTTTCAGCTGCTTTTATTTATCTAGGCCAGGGTCTGCAATCTTGTTGGGTCTTCTCCTCTGTGTGAATTATCAGTGTTAAGTAAAGAAACAGAGAAGGCTTTATTATTTCAGTATAGGAATTCAGGGGTTAAACTGCTTTAAAGTAGTTTGGAGTTGTCAGCCCACTAGGGTTTGGCTTGAGATTGTTGTTAGATAACTATAAAAGTTTTTACTCCCTAATCTTGTTGTACACTTGTTCAGTTCAGTTCTTAGTTTTAGGATTCCTTTATAGTTCATAAGGCTACAAGGTGTTGAGTAATTCATACCATGTATCTGTACACTATTGTAGTGGCATCCACCATGTTAGCATTAGTAAGCATTACAATATGGAACTGTATCAAATCAAAGAGTACCATGCCTCTAAATTGGCCTGTTGTAGGCATGATGCCATCCCTGCTATGGAACATATCCAATTTGTATGACTATACAGCCAAAGTACTCATAGCAAATGGTGGCACCTTCAAATTTAGTGGTCCTTGGATGACAAGGGGTCTCTTTGAAGTAATCACCTCAAGTCCTGCTAACTTAGAACACGTTCTGAAGAATGAGTTCCCTAACTTCCCTAGGGGTCCCTATTTTAAGGGTGTTTTCTTTGAAATATTTGGAGATGGTTTGTTCACAGCTGACCATGACTTATGGAAGAGACAAAGAAAAGCAGTGGCAATGGCTATGAGCAGTAGCATTTTCAGAGACCGGAGTATAATTCTGTTGCAAAAGTTGCTGCAGGAAAAAGTCATACCAGTTCTTGAAGAAGCAAAAAACAAAAAATCATTTTTTGATCTGCAAGATATATTTCTTAGACTCAATTTTGATTTGATATGTATTAGTGTAGTGGGTAAAGACCCAAACTGTTTAAGCCCTGGTCCTCTTCTTGAAGTTCCATTTGCCATGGCCTTTGATGAAGCTGTAGAAGCTTGTACTTATAGGCTCCTTCTTCCTCCATTTTTGTGGAATTGTATGAGATTTTTGAATGTGGGTTTTGAGAAAAAGCTGAAGAGAGCTCAAGCAGTGATACGTGATTTTGCATCAGAGATGGTGAAGTGTAGGGTTGATGAGCTCAAGTCAGAAAGAGGAAAACAGCAAGGTGACATTTTCTCAACTTTTATCAGCTTGGAGGAAGAAGAAGGGCGTTCCCCTTCTCAAAAGTTGCTTCAGGTATGAAACAAAATTTTAATGAGTATTTAAAAAAGAAAAACTCCCTGTGAAACTATTTTACATAAATTAATGATTTTTAGTGGGGGAGGAATATTTCTGTTATCAAAGAGGTTAGAAATTTTGGAAGGATTTATCTTATATATTTTTTAAATAAAATAGGTAAAAATTATTGATGAACACTTTCTTTGGTAAGGTGTGATTTTTTTATGAATAAGTCTATTTGATTTTTTAAATTAATAAAAAATATGATAGGACGAATATTCATAAAAAGGATGGGTGGTAAAAAGACATGGACAAAATCTAAATAGGATCAAATGCAAATTTAAAGAAAGTGTTAAGAGAAATTCTATTTTCAAAATTTTAGAAAGTAAAAGTGACAATTAATCTAATTATGAATCCAAAAGTATTAGAAATTAGTCTTTCAAGAACTATTGTATTTTATTTAAAGAGATTTAAAACAATTTTTTAATAATTATTGTATATTTTTCTGTTAAAAAAATTATAATCAAGAAGCAATCTGTTTTTTTAATATAGATTTTATGTTGGCTGACTAAAAATCAATACCTTTTAAAAAAATTATTTTAATGATAAATTTTATAATTAGTATAATAGTTGTACATTGGTTATCTAAATCATTTAATATATATTTTATTTTCTTAATACAATTATAACTACTATTTGTTTTATTTTCTCTTATAAAATTTATTCTTAATATAATAATTATTTGTACCTAAAACATCATATATCTTTTATATTTTCTTACTATGATAATGATTTTTTGTTTTTAATAATAAATTTTATAATTTATATATTAACATCATTTGACATTGAAGATAATTTAATCATCTTCTGTTGTCCAATCGTACATAGGCTGGAGTACAGTTAACTATTTCCAATTTAGGCTGGAGTACAGTTAACTATTTCCAATTTAGGCTGATGGGTCCTTGCATAATTTAAATGTTATTCCTTGAGGGGCCTGTTCAATTTATAGTGATTATATGTTGACAGGCTAGTTGTATTATGTACTATTTTACATTAATACTCTCCCCACCAAACAATAAAAAGGTTTATTAGATCTTCTCCACTCCCCCTAAAAGTGAATTATGTACTATTTTAGGATATTGCTTGAAGGTGTTGAAAAATAATTCTAAGTTTTGCCATACAAATCTTCAATAATTTTTTTTAAATGATAAGTTATGAGATCTTTGAAATCTTAGTATCTTTATACTAGTTAAAGCCAAGCATCATGATTAACAACTGTATTTTATTTTTTTATTCGCAGGATTTAACTTTGAGTATATTACTTGCTGGTAGAGATACTTCTGCTCTATCTCTTTCCTGGTTCTTCTGGCTTCTGTCCATGCACCCAAATGTAGAGCAAAAGATAATATCTG